>VZUA01065687.1:0-14929 GCA_013401035.1 Horornis vulcanius
CCAGGTTGGACATGGCCTGGAGCAACCAAATCACAATCACAACCTAGAAAGACTAAACCTCCCCATCTCCTGTGCCTCCTCAAGATCCTCATCACAAATATCCTTCATCCTTTCATTGGGAATACTGGATTAACTCCATGCATGACCCAGGTGGTGGCACATTTGTCATGGAGCCGTGACAGCATCATTGCTCTGCCTTTACATCCAGAAAATATGAGAGCCACGTCATGTGGATGTTTCTGAAATGACAAAATCAGGGAAGAACTAATGTGGCCAGGAATAAACAAGGAAGCAGAGTTACCCAGCATGTTTCCTTTGCCAAGAGTGTGACCTTGTCCCTGCTGGGAAATGTCATTTGTGAAAAGGGAGCCTTGGCTGCCTCCAGAAGATGCTTGGAGGCAAAAGGGGATGAAGAGGTGGGGGATTGGAATGAGATGATCTTTAAGGTCTCTCCCAACCCAAACTAATCTGCAATTCCATGATTTTGTAAAGTAAAGAGCTTGCAAATCCCATGTGAAGAGTGGTACCAGTGGCAGTGGTTCAGAAGGGAGAATATGGGCTGGGAAGCATTGGAGACACAAAAAGTGGAAGGAATACCAAGCAACAGTATTTCTCCTTTTTGGATGGATTTTTTTTCTCTGAAACTTCATCTTTTTAAAAAAAAGAAACTGCAGACAGGGAATATCAAGACCCAGGTAAAGCAGAGAGATGACAGGAGCCTGCTCACCACCAGGTCAGAGCATGCTGTGCTCAGAGCATTTGAGGAAAGAGCATTTATTTACACAGAGATTCGGGGAATTTCTGTCTCTGTGTATGGAGACAGGCCAGGCACTCAGTCCTGTTGCTTTCCCAGCTCCAATCACCCAGCAAAGGCACTGAGTTGCAGAGTTCCATGGCTGGTCACCCTGGGAAGAGCCAGTCTGACCGGCTTGCCTGGAGCAGCCAAGCAGGAACACAGGCAGGGAACGCCAATTGCTTTCAACAACTGCCCATAACACTTTAAAAACCAAAATAGAGGTCACAAGCTAAAGTAAAAAAAAAAAAAGGGACAAAACGAATTGGGGACAGGGAAATTGTCACTCAGCTTCACCGCTGTTTTCCCAAGGATGCTCATGAAGCCATTTCACTGGAAAAGTATCCTGGTTTCCAGGAAGAAGGGACAGATGGGCTGGGAGCTGTGGCGTGGGCAGGTCTGGTAGGTATCATCCCAATCCCGATGGAAGCAGCCATGCATTTCGGCACCTTATTTGGCTATTGCCGCTCGTAGGGAGCGAGGACTTGTTGCAAACAGTGGGAAGAGCCCTGGGGATGCTTGGCTGGCTCTGACGCAAGAGCCGTGCCGGTGCATTTTTGACCTCGCTTTGCCTCTCGGCCGAGCACTGCAGCTCAGGGAGCCTCTCCCTCCGCATAGGAAAGGAGGGATGGAGAGGGCAGGGAGAGAGGGGTTTCCTCAGGGAAAGGGAAACTCTGCGAGAGGGTTCAGGAGCAGAAGGAGCCGGCAGCCTTTCCTCAGCGTGCAGCCAGCTGTACTAAAAGGTTACCAGCTCCGCGGGGCCGTGTCCAATTGCATCAGCTGGGAACCTCGTCCAACACGCCGGGCCGAGAGTAACCCTTTCTATTTATTGCCCTATTGTTTGAGGCTGGAGGAACACGGAGATACCATCTGGGAAAGCTTTGTTGTTACAGACCGGCTTTTGCCTGCGCTCCAGAGTCACCCTCTAAATCACTCTGCGGCTTCCACGTTTGGGGGGATGGAATGGGGGTTCCTCTGACCGGGGATTGAGGCCCCAGGGGGGTTTGAGGGGGGAGGTCACCTGCTGCAGCGTCACCCAGTTTCCCTCTGGCAGCATCAGCCACGTTAGCAAAAACCCTTGGATAAAACCTGGCTAAGTCTGCCCAGAGTGACCTCAGGAAAGGTTTAATGACTTTTAAAGATATTAAAGGTATATCAGATATTAAAGCAGAGGAACAGCCTTTAAAAATACCTCCATTATAACGGCAAAGTGAAACGTGGAAAAAATTTACCATCCTGTTAAGAGGTTTTGTTGCCTGTATGGTGCCAAAGCAACCTGGTCTAGTGGAAGTTGTCCCTGCCCATGGCAGGGGGCTGGCACTGCATGGTCTTTAAGGTCCCTTCCAACCCAAACCATGCCATGATTCCACAGTCCTAAAGCTCCCACCGCCATTCGCTGGGAGTGTTGGAATGGTGTTCATGGAGACAGTGCTGGGCTGTTTGGCAGAGCCACCCCCAAGGCTGCCAGGGCGGGCACAGCTTTGCCGGGATGTGACTTCCCATCACCTGGCACGGGGCAGGATACATCCACAGCGCTGGAGCTCAAACCAGAGCCCCTTCCGCGTGTTGGATTTTCAGGAAGCACGGTTGCTTGGCGGGATGTGTGTATCACTGGGTGGAGGAGCTACAGGAAGCGGATAATATTTTTTTTTTTCCTCCATTTGTGCCGGTTCAGACCCTTTTATTTAAAGACAGTTCCCATTTCCCATATTCACACAGATTATGAGGATGGAGGGAACCAACCCATCTCCCAGCCTCAACGGGGGTACGGGCTACTATGCCAAGGTAGGATTTTGCCGAACGGGAAGGATTTTTCCTATGAATTTGGGGCCAGAGTTAAAAAACACCCCAAAGGGTGCAGAGTGGGCACGGCTGCCGTGGAAGCCACGCGTGTTTGGGACGCCGAGGTTCCGGCAGCCCTCAGGGATGCTCCCCGGGCTGGCTGGCTGGCTCCCGAATTTCCCCTGTGATATGCCCTGGGACCAGAGGCCACCACCGAGCCGGGCAGGGCTGAGCAAAGCCGGGCAAAACCGAGCCGGGCTGAGATAAACTGGGATGAGCTGAGGCGGTTTTAGGTGGGCAGAGTTGGGCCGGGTTGAGCCGGGCCGGGCAGAGCCAAGCCGGGATAAACCGAGCTGGGATGAACCGGGCCGAGCCGGGATGGGCAGAGCTGAGCCGGGCTGAGCCGAGCTGTGTTGAGCCGGGCCGAGCCGGGCCGGGCACAGCCGAGCCGGGCCGGGCCGCGCCGAACCGAGACAATCCCAAACCGGGCCGGACCGATCCCGGCCGGGCCGCCCCCCGGCGATTCCCGGATGTTGGAGCGGCCCCCACTTGCTCCGTCCTTCGCTTCCATAAAAGGCCAAGGGGCCCGGCAGCCACAGGCGCGTTTTTCCTTTAATTATTATCCCCCTCCTCCTCCTCCTCCTCCCTCTCTTCCCTCCCTCGCCGCGCTCCCTCCGCCCCCCGCTCTGCCCGCCCGCGCTGCTCCTCCCGCGGCGGCCCCTCAGGAGCAGCGGCGGCGGCGGCGCGGCCCCGATCCCGCCCCACCGCGCCCCCAGCCCTGCCCCGGGGCGCGGAGCGGGCACAGCCGGGCCCATCCCGCTGCCGCTGCTGATCGCGATCCCGCTCCCGCTCCGTCCGGCGCAGGAGGCCGGGGCCATGGCGCTGGACGGGATCCGCATGCCGGACGGCTGCTACGCCGATGGGACGTGGGAGCTGAGCGTCCATGTCACCGACCTGGGCCGCGACGTCACCCTGCGGGTCACCGGCGAGATCCACATCGGCGGCGTCATGCTGCGCCTCGTCGAGAAGCTCGGTGAGTGCTCCGGGACCCCCCGACCAGCCCGGCATCCTCCCAGTGCTCAGCACCCTGCTCCAGGACTGTGCTCCAGCTCCCAGCACCCTGCCCAGTTCAGTACCCAGCTCCCAGCACCCTGCTCCAGGATTGTCCTCCAGCTCCCGGCACTCTGCTCCAGGACTGTGCTCCAGCTCCCAGCACCCTGCCCAGTGCAGTGCCTCAGTACCCCAAGTTTAGCCCCCAGCACTTTGCTCCAGGATTGTCCTTCAGCTCTCAGCACCCTGACCCAGTACTCTGACCCAGTACCCTGCTTTAGCTCCCAGCACCCCTGCTCCAGTACTGTGCTCCAGCACCCTGCTCCAGGACTATGATTTTGTCTCCCAGCACCCTGCCCCAGCTCCCAGCACCCTCTCCCAGCACTGTGCTTTAGCCTCCAGCATCCTGCCTGAGTACCCAGTGCTGTGCTCCAGCACCCTGCTCCAGTTTTGCGATTTAGCTCCCAGCACCTTATCCCGGTACTTTGGTTCCCAGCACCCTGCCCCAGATCCCAGCATCCTGCCCCAGTACTGTGATTTAGCTCCAGCACCCTCTCTCAGTATTCTGCCTGAGCTCCCAGCACCTGGGAGCCCCCCAGGTCCCCACACCCTGCCCTAGCCCCCTATCCCAGCCCTCCACCCCCTGCACCCTTCCAGGTTCTCCCTCACCTCCTCCACCAGCCAGGCTTTACCACCCCGGGGCCTCAGCCCCATCCACCGGCCGCCTCACACCCAGGATTTTACACAGAGTTAGGAAACAGCTCCGTTTTCGGCTTGGGGGTGGGTGGGGGTTTGTGGGCGCTCCACAGTTCACAGCAAAACTTCATTCTGGAGTTCCGTGTGAGCAGAGCGCACCCGAGGGCCGATCAGTGGGGTGATGTGGGCAAGGGGACCTTGGGGACACGGCGGTGTGTGGTAGCTTTGGGTGCACACCTGGACAAAAGACCCCGTTCATCCGGGACGCGTGGGAACAAGGGACGTGGCCCGGGCTCGGTCCCCGCCGGCAGCGGGGAGCCCGGCCCCGCCGAACCCCCCCTCCCCGTCTCTTTATGGCTCGGCTATGTTGACTCAGCGGTGCAGCTCGGGCTGATGGCTGTAATTGCTCAAATAAAATATTAATTGCGAGGTCCCGCGCGTGCCTGCGGCTGTGGGAGTAGCGGAGCTGTCAGCTGCAGGTCCCGCTCCGCTGCGGAGCCCGCGTGTGGCTTTAAAAAAGCCCATCTTCCCCCGTGCTTAGGTTTTGATTTATTAATTATCTGGAGTCGCAGGAAGGAAGGGATGGCTATAAATACGCTGGGTTTCGAAAGGAAGCGAGCGCTCGCATCAAAGAGTCTCGTGCTGGAGGTAGCCTGAGCTCCCCGAAAACTTGATTTTATTCTGGTTTTCTTTTTCGCTTTAACGCTGGAGGTGCAGAAAGTTTGGCTGAAGTTGAGCGCTCAGCGGCTGGGGGAAAGGCAAACCAGCTTTCTAGAGGTGATAAAAAATCCACCCATGAGTGAAGGAGCGATGCTGGGTGTCGGGAGATGCCGGAGCAGATCCAGGGCCGAAGCGTGTGTGGAAAGCCAGGCATGTGCGCGGGGCCGGAGCCCGGCGAGCACCTAAATTAGCTCCTGACGTAATCCATCCCCCTCTAAATGTTTGCCCGGATCCTCTCCACTTGTTAAATTAGGGATTGTATGAGAGGGAAGGAATGCGGCGGCCGCAGCAGCGTGGGGAGAGGGGGATGAAGCTCCCCGGGGGGCTGAGCCCCAGTGCCTCCCTTCCCGGGATAGTCAGATCCATGGATATCTCCGGCTGTTGCCTTCCCTTTCCCCTTGGCTTTCGTCGCCCAGCCAAGCTATACGTATTTAGTTCCTTTTAATCTTCCTGCGTGTCAGCTCTTCCAGCCCTCTCATTATTTTTATGGCTCCTTTGAGCTCCTGCCAGTTGAGCGGGGTCGGGTTGAGCGGAGCGGAGTGGGACGGGGCTCGTTCCTCATCCTCCCGTGCTCCTCAATGCCTCCCTTCATCCAGCCTCTGCGCTGCCTCGTCTCCACATTAATTCATTTTGCAATTTTTCCACATTGAAACCCTTTCCCTGCATTTTTAACCTCTTCCTCCCTGTCATTCCTCTGCTTAATTCCTTACGTCAACAACTTTCAGTGTTAAAAAAGAAATTATTCTTCTCCTGCCAAGCAGAATTTCTGCTGTGAGTTTTAAGGGAATTTCCTAAAAATAAGGTTTCCTTGCAGTTCTGTGTTTCCCTGTGGGATCCCCCAGGGGCTGTTCCACTTGCACACTGAGGGGGAAGGAAGGAAGGCGGGTCAGTGCCTTGGGCTGGGGTTTGCCTGCTCCATCCTTTGGGACAAATCCTACAGGCTTTGGAAAAGAGATTTCTGTGGCCTGCCTGGAGTTTCAGGGAAGTTTAGGGCATCAGTGGGAATCTGCAGCAGATCAGCCACACTGTGGATGTTGGGTGCTGGGAGGAGCTCTTTACCATCAGTGAACAGGGGGGGAAAATGCCTTCCCTCCTCCCAGCAGCCAGGAGAGCTTGGAAAAGGGAAAAATTTTGATTTACATCAGCATTTATTGATGCTTGTAGGGGAAAGAGTGCAGTAAATATCCTGTTGGGATGAAGCAGGAGTCCAGCAAAGTCTCTCCTCCTTAACTTCAGGACTGCAGGTATCCATAAATCCCATGGGCTCAGTCCCTGCCTGCGCAGAGCGGCTGCAGTCAGACTCTTTGGGAACAGGTAATTAAAATCCGTGGCTGCTGCAGGCAGGGATTGGAGGAAGCCCAAGCAGCAGATAGGGATTCTGGTAACTCAAGTGAATTGCAATGACCTGTTGGCTCCCCTGTTATTCATCACCCGCTGGATTAAGCCACTTCGTTAATTGAGCTGTGCCAAGTTCTTGGCAAAGTCATGCCTGAAAAATAAGCAAAAAACTGCTGAGGTTTTAAGAGCAGCAGCATTGAGTTGCTCTGTGAGGGCTGGGGTCTGTACTGGAAACTCCTGGTGCTCTCTCAGGGTTTTTTAGGAATTTTGCCACTATTGACTTACAAACAAAAAAAAAATAAAGCGAGGTTTAAAATCACTGGGAGTAGAGGAAGGAAGGAAGTGAACGCAGGTTATTGTTGTTGTCAACTTGTGGCTGTTTTAAACACATGGAATTAAAAAAATGCTGCTTTTTTTGAAAGGCACTTGGGAGGAGCTCTGTGGGGTTTATGGAATTATGGGGGATGCTCTCACTGGTCGTGGGAATAATGGAATAGCTGACAGAAACAGGGCAGGGGGGACAAATGGTGTCTGGCAGAGGCACAGCCTAAGACAGATGACCTAAATGTGCACTGAGCAGATTCAGAAAGTCCGTGGATAGAAGTTTTGTGATGGAAATGTGGATTTCTCTGGGATTCTTTACAGGCAAGATGTGGCAGGCGACTCCAGCTCCTGGGGGTTTGCTGGGAGCTTTTGGGCTTGGACCTGAGGAAAATAAAAATAGGGTGAAAAAAAACCCCAGGAAGATTTGGAATTACGGGTGTCCTTCTGGACCAAAAGGGGTTAAGGATGGGTAGTGTGGTGGCATCCCTATTTTAGTGACCTGGGCTGGGCAGATCTGACATGGATAAATGTCAGAGCAACTCCCCCTCTGCCCTCAGACAGGCTGACAATGGAAGGCAGTGATGACATCTCCTAAAGCCTTGGGGTTTTTTGTGAATTGAAGCTGGGATAAGGGTTTGTGCAACTGGTTTGACCTCCATTGTTTCCTTTGGCAGCTCCTCCTTTGTCTCCTTTGTGTCACCTGGGAGAGGGTGGGATGTCACCTGAGGACTGGCACAGAGTTGTCCCATGCAGTTTTGGTTGTAGCACTTAAGGCTCTTTTTTGAAGTGGTTTCAGCCTGCAAATGTGTCTGAGATTCACCCCAGGGGCTCTTTTCACCATTAAATAGACTTTGCTGTGTTATCTTCCAAGGATTTCAGCTCCATTCCTTGCAAGATCAATTCTAAATATTAATGTTGTTCTACCTGTGAAATCTCCTCTCCTTAATGGACCCCTGAAAGGTTTATGAATAAAACACCAACAAAGTGCAGCATCATTGATTTGCCCAGGTTTGTGTTTGAGGTTTTGCAGTGCTTATAAACACTCCAGGCCCTCGTGAGACTCGCTGGGGAAATTTTTTGCCTTGCAACTGGAATGAACTCTTGGAAACAGCTTGAGGCTATGGGAGAGACTATAGAGTCCTTGTCCCAGCTCATTCCTGTTGTAAACACAAGGCAGGAGGAGGCTGCAGGGCATTTCTTGTAGGGGGCTTGTTCCTTGTGCTTTGGACTTTGCTGGAATGAGGCATCCAGATCTGGGGACTCCAGCACAGGAAGGACATGGAGCTGCTGGAGCAAATCCAGAGGAGGCCATGGAGCTGCTCCAAGGGCTGGAGCCCCTCTGCTCTGGAGCCAGGCTGGGAGAGCTGGGGGTGTTCTCCTGGAGGAGGCTCCAGGGAGAGCTCAGAGCCCCTTGCAGGGCCTGAAGGGGCTCCAGGAGCGCTGGAGAGGGACTGGGGACAAGGCATGGAGTGATAGGACAAGAGGGAATGGCTCTTCACTGCCAGAGGGCAGGGATTGATGGGATTTTGGGAAGGAATTCTTCTCTGTGAGTGGCTGGCACAGGGTGCCCAGAGAAGCTGTGGCTGCCCCTGGATCCCTGGCAGTGTCCAAGGCCAGGTTGGATGGGGCTTGGAGCGGCCTGGGATAGTGGAAGGTGTCCCTGCCCATAGCATGAGATGAGCTTTAAGTTCCCTTCCAACCCAAACCATTTCTGGATTCTCTGATTGTAGCCACACTTCCCAGAATTAGGAGTCTGAGCATCAGTACCTGATGCCAGATGTGACTCAGGGCATTTCTCCAGTCTGTGCCCACGATGTCACCTGGGCACCTTCACTGGGACATCCACAGGTGCTCATTTGTCCATCTGTTGCCACCTGAGATGAGAAGGATTTTTTCCTTCACAATCAGCCCTGGTCACTCCTCAGTGTTGCTTTCCAAGTGCATGATGGCCATGAGAGGACTCCAAGTGCTGTTCAGTCCTTGTGGAGCTGTTTGTTCCCTGTGGGGCTGGGTGCTGAGAGCTTGTCCCAAATAATGTCACAGACAGGGGTGGTGGTGGCTGTGGTTTGGGCAGGCACTGACTGACCCTGCTCCAGATTTCCCTGGAAAATTTCTTCCCAAGTTTTTAAACAGCCAAACTTGCACAGCTGGCAGGCGGTGGGATGGTGAGCACAGAGGGGAATCTGGCACCTACTGAGCACCAAAGTCCTCCTGCTCCAGATCCAGGCAGGATTTTGGGCTGTTCTGAGTTGGAATTGGTACCTTGCTAGATGCTTCCACTTCAGCACCATCCTCAAGGACACCAGCAGAGCTGCTCCCATTCCCTGCATTTCCAGGTTGCCACTTGTTTAATCCCTTGTGGCCTATGCTGATCCTCACCCTCCAAACAGCACCTTTTTGGTGACATCTAAGTGACAAAGTGCCAGTGCTGTGGACACACACCCCAGCCACGCACACTGATCTGTGTGAAGGGCTGCCTCAACCCTTTCCATCCAGCTTTGGACTCCAGGAAGCTCCTACGTGGGCTCAGATTGATCGTGGCTCAGATAAAGTCCTCTTTGTGAGCCTGAGTGGAATATTCAGCTGAGCTGCCAATGACAGAGGAATTCAGGGTGGGGGGAGGTAAAAGCCACATAAAGGCAGCTCCAAATTGCAGTCATGACAATTAATATTTGTACTCAGAGTGGTGATGATTCTTTCAGGGCCAAGACAATTTAGATTTTTTTATTATTATTTTATTTTTTTAATTCTGTCACTGATTTGCCTGGAAAGAGCCCGGCAGAGCTCGCAGGTCCTGGTGGGAGGGGAAGGAGCACAGGGTGGGAGATGGGGTTGGTGTTCTGCAGATCCCAGAGCCTGGGTTTGTCACACCACAGACAGGAAATTGTTGGGTTTGCTGCTCCCACCCAGCCCAAATCAGTAGTTTCCTCTTCCAGTTCCCTCAGGTTTCGATTTGACCTAAGGCACGTGGGAAAGCTGGTGTGGGGAGCTGAAAAATCATAGAAATCATCATATTCACACACTTCCTCTTTTTTAAAATACTTTTTTTTTTTTCCTTTCCCTTTTTCTTTTTCCTCTCCATCAGGGCTTGTGTTTCACCCAGGCATCTGCTGAGTCTGTCTAAACCAAACAAAAACTCAATGAAATTTTACTCAGAATAGAATCCTTGGAAATGTTCAAGGCCATGTTGGACTTGGAGCACCCTGGTCCACTGGAAGGTGTCTCTTGAGATAGAATTAAATGGTTTTTAAGGTCCCTTCCAACCCCAGCCACTCTGTGATTCCATGATTCAGCAAACCAGGCACCTGGATTTTAACCCTTGGTCTTTGATGTGATTAAAAAAAAAAAAAAAGATTGTGAATAACTGCCTGAAATTGTGGATGTGGGGAATGTTTACTGAGTTGGGAAAGATGAGGGATTGTTTGCACTGCAAACTTCAGTTGTTTCAACATCACCAGGGATACCAACACCACCAGCTCATGGTTTGGGTGTTGGGGGAGTTTTTTAGTGGTGTTTTTTCTGACAGATGAGGGGAAGGAAGGAGATTTCCAGCCCTTGTGGAGCTCACTGACTTCAGCCCAGCATCCAGCCCTGGCTGTGCTTAGGGGGAAAAGTGTGGTGGTGTGAAAACATCTTGGAGAAGCTGCATTTCTTCATTCTCATTCTGAAATGTGAATGAACTTATTGCTTAGAAAGGGGTAGAGAAACAAAACTGAGCAAAACTCAGCTGGTGGGATTCAGTTCTGAATGTTCCAGTGGCTTATTGGGGTTTATGGGGTGTAATTTGGAAAAATGCTGAGAAATTTGTGTTGGATGGAATTTTAGCAGAGTTGCTGTAATTTAGTTTTCTTGCCCAGGTTTGCTTTTGATACATTGCTCTCATCCAGGCTGAAGCTTCTACCAGGTAGAACTGTTGGGACAGAGAGTGAGAAGTGCCCAGAAAACCAGAGGAAAGCATTTTTATTAATTTTTTTTTTTTTTTATTTCTGGAGAACTGATGTTGTTTTTTCTTTCATTCACCCATTTTCCAACGAGGTTGCAACAGCTCTGGATGCAGCTCCCACTCTGTGGCCATTCAGATGTGAACCTCAGCTGGGAGCTGTGTGCATGGCATGGCCCTGTGCCAGCATTGATCCCTCTCTTCCAGACCAGGTGGGATCTTGGGAGACCTCCACTTTTTTGGTAAAACGTGGCTGAATTTGGCCAACAGACTGAGAACACTTCTGGGAGGAGATGCACATAAAAAATCAGCCACACCAGCAGCTGCAGAAACCTTCCCCTTTACCACCCCAGCTGATTTTTAGCTTGCAGAACATCCTGACAGCACCCAAAAAATCCATCTTGCTAACAGATTTTAAATCTCCTGCCAGCCCATTACACCTGCTTGGCTGGTGGTTGTTTTTTTCTTTTTCCCTGCTCTCTGCAGGCACATGTACTTTGGGAAGGGTTAATTGCTGAAACTCCAATTCAGTTAGAAAGTTGGGGCTTTATGAAATTGCCTGGAAGAAGTTTTGTCCCTGTCTTGCTCAGCTTCCCTTCCTGATGCTCCACAAAGCTTTGGGAGCTTTGTCCAGAGCTTCTGCAGCAGGAATTTTCCCTGTCCCTCATGTCCTGCCCCAGGGCTTTAGTGCCAGGATTTGGGCCTGTGATGGGTAAGGCACAAGGCTGAAGGTGTTAAAGACCTTTAAAAGTGTTTTGTGTTCATTAATGAGCTTGGGGCAACAGGCAGAACCAAAAAGAAATCATGGGATCATGGAATGGTTTGAGTTGGAAGGGACCATCCCATTCCACCCCTGCCATGGGCATGGACACTTTCCACTATCCCAGGTTGCTCCAAACCTTGTCCAGCCTGGCCTTGGACACTTCCAGGGATCCAGAGGCAGCCACAGCTTCTCTGAGCACCCTGTGCCAGTGCCCTGTTCTTCTGACCATGAACACACATGGATCTGTAAGAGGACCAACACTTACAATTATGGAGTGGGGTGAGGCGGCCTGAGGTGTCCAAATGTCACTTTCCAGGGATCTAAGCTTTAACCAGGGATTAACCATCATTAAAGCACTTGGGGAATTGCCTGGTGAGAGGTTGGGAATTTGAGGTTGGGAATTCATGTTGCCCATCATCCTCCTTTCCCTGCCTGATGCATCATCCCTCCCAGTACACATCCTCTGGCTCCCTTACTGGGTGTGATGTCTTTTTGGCAGGACCAGCTCCTCTGGCTTGCACATTCCTTGGGGATGAGTCAGGACTGCAGGCTGCTGTCACCCCGGGACACTTGTCCTTTTTGGAGAGGGAAGGGAGCATGATCCAGGGCTGGAGGGTGAGGAAGGCTGAGCTGCTCCTCAGGACAGCTCCCTGGAGAAGAACCTTCCTTCCTTCCTTCCTCCTCTTCCTCCCCTTCCTTCTTTCCCTACTGCATTTCTGCCTGACGCTTCCTATTTTGTGCTGGGTGGATCATGGAAACCACACTCCTTAATGAGTTTTCTGCCACTTCTCATGATTCCATGGAGGCAGGAGAAGCCAGTGAAAGCCTCCTCTGGAGAGCTGCTGGATGAATGGGGGGGAACAATTGGCAAAATCAGGTTGTGAAGATCCTGTTTAAAAAAAAAATCCAATTAAATAAATACTAATCCAGCCTTGCTTTCCTTTGTTCTGTGCTGTAGAAAAGTGAGTAATCCACATTTCTCTGGGTTGCTGGTGCAGGGATTTAAAGGAATTCTGCACAGCACTGGCAAAGACCTTCCTGAGCCCCTCAGTGCTGGGGGAGCTGAGGTGACCTCAGCTTTTGACTCCTCTGGAGAGTTTCCTGATATTCCAGCTGGATTCAGCATCACTGGAAAACTTCTCTCCCTACTCAGGGGGTTAGACATGATTTGGTATGGCTGTGCAAGTATTTAAATGGAACATAAAGATAACAAATATCAGAAAAGCTAAAAATTACAGGAAAAATTTCACAGGAAAACGAGATGCCACATCCATGGAAGCATTCAGGGCCAGGCTGGATGGGGCTTGGAGCAATGTGGGATAGTGGGAGGTGTCTCTGCCTATGGCAGGGGGTGGAATAAGATGCAATCCAAGTTAATAAACTTTCAAGTAAGCTAATTGAGCAATCCTATTAGCACTGGAAAGAGCTTCCTTCCTGGAGTTTACTTTAGAAAAACAGTGGCTTTCAGGCTTGTTAGGATTTGCTCTTCTCCCTGTATCCCATGGACTGAGCATCTCGAGCCCTGCACTGCCAGGAGCAGTGTTTTGGGATACTTGGGGTTGATGTATCAGCTCTTCAGGACTCCAGCTACCACCCTGCCTCATCAAGACACGGACTTTCCATTGCAAAGCTCACTCAGAATCCCAATAAAAGGCAATAAAAGAATCCCACTTGTTTTTCCAGCAGCGCCATAGCGCGTTCCCTCATTAGCAGCAGACGCTCCGTAATTTCCCAAAGCAAGGACGGACACATGGAACATCCACATGCAGCACTGCATCCCAATGTGCTCAGTCTCCTCCACTGGGCTTTTGTTTTCCCCTCCCTCCTCCTTTCTTCCTTGCTCTTGAATCACTCTGTGCCCCTACACGGGGGCTTTGACGTCAAGACTTTGCCATGAGCGTGTGCCCTGGCACACGGGGATAAGAGGGAGGTCTCCTGAGCTGGGTCGTGCTCGTGGAATCACAGAGTTGGGAACAAGGCTCCTTTTGTCCCTGTTTGTTTGGTGGTTGGTTTTTTTTTTTTTACTTTATTAAGTCAAACTATTTTTCATGCAAGAAATATTCTTCTCAGGAGTGAAATTCCAGCACAGGTCCACCCTTTTTGGGCACCTCCGTGGATGGGTGTGGATCTTCTCCTGAACATTTGTTTTCCTGAAAATAAAGTAGGATGAAATTTTTGCAGGGGCAGGCAGTGATAGGACAAGGGAGAATGGTTTTGAAGAGAGGTGAGTTTTAGTCCCAGCTCATTCCTGTTGTAAACACAAGGCAGAGGGAGGCTGCAGGTCTCTTGTTCCTTCTGCTTTGGACTTTGCTGCACCCAGATCTGAGATCCTCATAGGAAGGACATGGAGCTGCTGGAGCAAATCCAGAGGAGGCCATGGAGATGCTCCAAGGGCTGGAGCCCCTCTGCTCTGGAGCCAGGCTGGGAGAGCTGGGGGTGCTCACCGGGAGAGGAGAAGGCTCCAGGGAGAGCTCAGAGCCCCTGGCAGGGCCTGAAGGGGCTCCAGGAGAGCTGGAGAGGGACTGGGGACGGGATGGAGGGACAGGACACAGGGAATGGCTTCAAACTCCCAGAGGGTGGGGTTAGATTGGATATTGGGAAGGAATTCCTGGCTGGGAGGGTGGGGAGGAGCTGGAATGGAATTCCCAGAGAAGCTGTGGCTGCCCCTGGATCCCTGGCCAGGTTCAACAGGGCTTGGAGCAGCCTGGGACAGTGGAAGCTGTCCCTGCCCATGTAGGACTGGATGAGCTGCAAATGTCCCTTCCCACCCAAACCATTCTGGGATTCCATGAAAACAGTGGTGAGAGTTGCCCACGGTGGCAGATCCAGGAGAATTTCAGGTACCATTCAGTGTTATCCATGGATAAAATCCCTCCCACAGGTGCTGGCTGCAGAGTGGCTGCTCTTTCTCACATTGCATGTGTCAAATACGTGTGGGAGATGTGATTAAAACCCCTCTCAAGTCCCATTAGCTCCAGGAGCATCAGCTTGTCCTGGCTGCAGCTTTATTGCATCAATCTGATGATAATTTTATGGGCTGTTTATCTCCCCATTTCAAAGTATAATTTTTCAAGTGTTGTGACCAGAGGCTGGAGGGATTTTTGTTCCATTTTGAACTTTGCTCTGCAATTAAATCCCCCTTGGGGGATGGAGGGGACTCTACTCCAGTGTACTCCAGAAAAACTCATATTTTCCTAAAATTATAGATTTTGCCCCAAGACAGTGACTGTGTCACCCAGCAAACACATCAGCATTTCTGCTGGACTTGTGATAAATGAAAATTGCTCTGTTTTTACTTTTTCTTTTTTTTTTTCTTTTTTTTTTTCTCTGTAATTATCATGGAAGGAGTGGCTTTGGCATGTTTAAAGGAATCTGGGTTTCCAGAGGTCAGTGGGAGCAGGGAGGAAGTTGGAGGGAGGGAGCAATGGGTTCAGCTACACAGATACATGAGTGTTACACTATATATATATGTATTTATTTAAAATAAATATACAACCAATATGAATAAATATAAATAAAAATA
>VZUA01065687.1:23071-35331 GCA_013401035.1 Horornis vulcanius
GGCAGGGGGTTGGAATGGGATGATCTTTAAGGTCCCTTCCAACCCAGAGTAGTCTGTGATTTTGTGATTCTGTGATTCTCCCTTTTCCCTCCCCAGTTGTGTTTATCCTGCCCCATTTTTCTCCATTACCTTTCCCTGCCCTCCTCAGCCTCCCTGCACAGCATAGCTGCAGAGAGCTCTCATATCCCACGTTAATCAAGCTAATTGTCTCTCCAAGGAAAACTGAGCAGGTATTTCAAGGTGGAAGGGAAAAGTGATCCCAGCATTGTCCTTGTCTCCACAAATCCCTTGATTTCTGGGCTCCAGGGAAGTTAGGACAGAACTGTGCCTGGGAGTTGCTCATTTTTTGGCTGTACCTGTTTGCTGTCGTTGCCCTGGATCATTTAATCCCACACCTCAGTAACCCCAGCACAAAGCATCATTAATGAGTAATTGAAGTAATTCCTGATGTTCTCAGGACTCTGTCTGGCTGCATTTATAAAATCCTCGCTACACAAGCAGGAACACTGGTGGATGGATTATTTAGGACTGTCCTTTGCTTTTGTTCCCTTTAAATTGTTACCCAGAGGTGTGACCCTTGCAGAGCGTGGTTGATTTTTAAAGAGAAGTCTCTGTTCTTGTGCAGAGGGAAGTTATTCCAAAGGGCAGCTCCCCAGGGCTCCCAGGAGGTGCCTGTGGGAAGATGCTGGAGCCACTCGCACACCCCTCACTCTCCTGGAGGTCGTGTGAAGCAGGAAAAAAACCCAGTCTCATTCCCAGTGGCTGGATTGCAGCCCCTTGATTCCCACAGCAGCCAGGCAGGAGGGTTAAAGGCACGGATTGACCCCGGCACGCACGGGGAGAGGAGCGGGCAGTGCATGGGATGGGCAGCCCTCATCCAAAGGGTGGCCTGGAATCCTGCCCAGGAGCAGCTGCTGGCAGGC
The DNA here is from genome assembly GCA_013401035.1 of Horornis vulcanius. Lineage (NCBI taxonomy): Eukaryota > Metazoa > Chordata > Aves > Passeriformes > Scotocercidae > Horornis > Horornis vulcanius. Next base: position 23,995 of record VZUA01065687.1, read on the forward strand.
AGCTCCAGCCTGAAGGGCCAGCTTTGATCTGCAATTAAAGACCAGAGAAAGAGAAAGTAAAACTTCACTTTGTTGTTGAGCTGTTGTTGTTTTTTTTTTTTTGGAGTGACAGGGATTTGTGCTTCCTGCCTGGCCGGCAGCAGGACACGGGGGTTGGGATGGGATGTTCCAGTGTGCCTCCCTGCTCTCATCATCCCACTGGGAGATAATTCCGCCCAGAAAACTGCCCATCAAATATCCAGCTGCAATTTGATGGGGCTGCACTCAGCAGTTTATTGGTGTGAGCTGGAATATCCTCATTGAAAGTGGGATTTGGGGAGGTAGAGATGCTCATACATCATCCAATATAACAACAAATGGAAAAATCCTCTTTTACTACATGAATAGGGAAGAATTCTTGGCTGTGAGAGCAGTGAGACACAGGTTGCCCAGAGAAGCTGTGGCTGCCCCTGGATCCCTGGAAGTGTCCAAGGCCAAGCTGGACAGGGCATGGAACAACCAGGGATAGTGGAAGATTTCCTTGCCCATGGCAGGGAACTGGATGATCTTTAAGGTCCCTTCCAACCCAAACCATTCTGGGATAGCTTCACTTGATTCCAGCCCAGTGGATGCCTTGCAGCTGCTTCCTCTCAGCATTCTGCCTGTATTTTTTTTCCATGTATCCCAGGAGCTCCAAGGGATTCCAGGCAGGCTCTGCTGCTGCTCTGTGGGCACGTGGGACAGGAAAAGCAAACAGCAAGATGCAAGTGTGAGAGTTTTTTCCCAGGCCTCGGCGTTTCCTGCCCCAGCAATGCTCCTTCTCCTGGGGACACGACTTATGTTGGAGCTGCAGGGTGAGGGGAGATGCTGTGACAGCAGAAAAGCTCCCCTCCTTCTCCTCTTCTCCTGGCTGTGAAGATTTGGGATCTCTGCTGCCCTCCAGCCTGAGGAGAGGAGCAGGGAAAATTCTGGTTGATGTTCATGGGAGCACAGAGAGGACAACTCAGTGCCAGAGCTGGGAGGAGGCAGCTCTGGGAGGAAACACTCTAAAATTCATGACCAATCCCTCCCTACCCACCCTGAGGCTGTGTAAGACACAGAAATTCCCTTCAGGCTCTTCTAATTCCCCAGAGCCTGGTGGAGCCTCACACCCAGCTCCTACCTCGTAATCCATGTGAATTAGTCACCTGTTTTGGAAAACCCAGTCTGGGGAGCATCCTGTGCCCAGCTGTGGCAGTTTCCATGCCCACATTCCATCTTGTTCAGGTCCCCAGCTCCCCTTCTTGCACAGGGTGAGGTTGGTCTGATCCTGAGGAGCTTGTGGAGCTGAGGATGCAGAGAATCCCATGAGGGTGATGGGCTGCTTCCCTTCATCCCAAAATTCAGGAGGTTCCCGAGACTCAGCGAGTGATGGGAAGGTGACAGCCAGCCTTCCCTGCCTCAGCCTCCAGCCACCAAATGCAACCTGAGCCGAGGTGGCAGTGGCATTTGGTGACAGTGGCATTTGGGAGTGGCAGGATGCCAGCCCAGCCCAGGGAAGGCGACACTGAATGTGACTCTACCTTTTTTTTTTTCCCTTTCCAAACGCTCCCTGCTCCAGGACAGAACGTCCTCTGACTCCTGAAGTATTTGCAATATTTCCACGCCCTCTGTTGCCAAAAAGACTTCTATAAAAAGCTGCTGTTTGTTGTTTTTTGGGGTTTTTCTTGTGGTTTTTTTTTTGGTAGTTGTTTTTTTTTGGGTTTGTTTTTTTCTTGCAAAACTGAAACCCTTTGGTGGACGATGTGCGGCGTTCCCAGGGCTCTGTGACAGGCATGTGGAGCTGCATCCCTGACCCAGCTGCTTTCCAGGAGGCAAAGCTGTCTGGAGTTTGTGGAATCCTAGAATATCCTGATTGGAAGGGACCCACAAGGATCATCAAGTCCAACTCCTGGCCCTGCACAGAACAAGAATCCCACAATCCCTGGCCACTGTAAACCTCTTAAAGTTCCTTTTCATCCTTCACACCTTGCTAAAGGAGTGTTTTCCCTAAAATCACAGGGCTGAAATCATGGAGTCCTGGTAGATGCACATGAGCATCTCAGGGGTAATTTGGGGAGCAACATCAGCATTCAGGAGGAATTTCTTCATGGAAAGAGTGGTCAGGCTTTGGAAGGGGCTGCCCAGGGAGGTTTGGATTCCCCATCCTTGGAGGTGTCCAGGGAAGGACTGGACGTGGCACTCAGTGCTCTGGGCTGGGTGACAAGCTGGGGCATGAGTCACAGGTTGGACTTGATGATCCTGGATGTCTTTTCCAACCTAAATGACTCTGGGATGTCGGGATACAGGCTGTGGATGCTCAGGAGCATCAGGAGGATGCGCGGGGATGACGCTCACGGGGAGACGGAGGCGGTGAAACACCAAGGATGGATTTGCTGCCTTTCCCTGCCACGAGCAGAGAGGTTTGGCAGTGGCACAGCTATTTCTAAATATGTCCAGGGAATGGGTGTGGAAGGAAACCTTCCCATTTCGAGAGCTGGCCAAATTGCAACGTCCTCAGCTTTTTCAACTGCAGCCCCAAGTGTTCGGCTGCCAACTGCGGCGTTTTCCCCTTTTATTGCCTGCCCATGCTCAGCTGTCCTGCAGGATCCAGACCAGCCCCAGGAACTGGGGTCAGGGAAGTAACCAGATTTAATTACAAAGTGTCTGAGATGGAAAAAAAAAAAATCCTCTCCACTTTCCCCCCCTGTCCCCACCCCAGCCGTGTTCTGCGTGTGGAGGAGCATCAGGTTTTATGTCACCGTGTGAGTCAGTGAATTTTTTCATCCTTACTCTGCTGTTGACAGAGACCCTTTAAATAGAATTCCATCCTGAAGACATTAGAACATGCTGGCCAAGCCAGTGCTGCCTCCTTCCTTGGAATTAGTTGGATTGCTCTTTATGGGCCGATGCAGAGGGAAGGGTGTAAGTGGATTGTTTTTCTCTTGTTTGTGGGATTGAATTAATGGAGTTTAATTGGACTCGAGCTGCAGTTCAGCCACTTCAGGGGCAAGGCTTGTAGTGCTGCCTGTGCTCCAAGAGGCATCCGGATAACGGGAGCCTGGGGATTTCGTCCCACTTATGGAAAAAAACATCCAAACATTCAAGTGTTTGTTGACTCTGCCTCTCCAATGGCTCTTTTTACTGGCTTTGCAGTAATGCTTGGCTCCATCACCACTGCCTGCATCCTCCTCCTCCTCCTTTTCCTTCTTGTCCTGGGTCTCTCTGGGCTGGTGGTGCCCAGTTTCAGCTCTGGGAACCACTGGCACAAACATTCACACCCCTCCAAACCCCACTGACCCCATTTTTGGGTGGTTTTGCACATCACTGCTCCCTTGACAAATCCATAAGTCAACAGGCACTTGGATTTTCCACCCACAATTTGGGAAGGCTCCAGCAAAACCTCTGCCAGGGTCAGCCCCGGCCGATTCCACACCCATAGCACTCCTTGGGCTTCTCCAGAGGCTTTGTGGGATGTCCTGAGAGAGCTGCAGGGCCCCAGGCAGTGAGTGGAGAGCTTGGCTTTTGCCCAGATAAATATTTAAGTTCCTGGGCATCTGAAGAACCCATAAGAAAATGTACTGAATGTACAAACCCAGTAAACTGTGCTGGGGGGTGAGGACTTGCTCCATCAGATACTGCCCAGTGCCCAGCACAACCACAGCCTTATCTCCAGGCACTCCTCAAGTTATGTAAGTCCTTCTTTAATTTCTTTTTGTTGGGTTTGGTTTTTTTTTTCCTCTGGTCTGTTTTGCAGAACTTCTATCTCGAGAGAATTTATTGCAGATAAGTCGGATGCTTCATTCTGTAAACTTACACTGTGAAAAACCATCCACAGAATTCAGTCATTCCAAGAAAAAAAAAAAAAACACTTTATTTTTGGTTTTAAGTCTGAAATGGAAGAAGAATGAGGTTTGAGGTCTCGTTTTTCTGAGACTCGTCAGAGTGATGCACAAAGGCTGTAATTTTTGTGAGTCATTGGTTGGAGGGAGCAGTGATGCAGTGCAGAGAAATCCCACTTCCCAGAGATAGCCCACTTCAAAACACATTTCCTGAAGGAGGGTGGCTGGATCAGCACTAAAGAGAGGATTTCCCCTCAATGCTCTCTGTGCTACAAGTAAATTTATGGCATTTTTATGTTCAAGAATTAAGGAGATGAACCAGCCCTCTGGCCTTTAGGGAAGCCAGGAACAGGGAAGGAAATTGGATGCTGGAAGCTTCTTCGGAAGATTAATTTTCTTTCTACATCAAAATTTTCTTTGTATCTCATATTATTATCTGTAGTTAGGAGAACTGAACACAGAAAGTGTTGTGATTTCCCATAATTTCAGTTTCTGGGGAAGTTGGTCCATACTCAGCCCTTCCAGTCAATGATGTCATGTCCTATATATGGGTGATGTAAGAAAACCATAAATCTGATTTCGTGTGGGAATGGGAGCCCCTGGATCCCTGGAAGTGTCCAAGTCTAGGTTGGATGGGGCTTGGAGCAATCTGGGATACTGGAAGGTGTCCCTGCCATGGCAGGGGGTGGAATGGGATGAGCTTTAAGGTCTTTCCAACCCAAACTCTTCTGGGATCCCCATCACGACTCTCCTTGGTGGATAAAGATGCAGCAGCTGCAAGATTTACTTGGTGGATGTAGTGCAAAAGAGCATGAATTGGGAATTTCATACCCTGTAAGGAAGATTTTTTTTTTTTTTAAAGTCAGTTTGCAGGTTGCAGATGATGCTTTGTGAAGGAAGAGAGTTTAATCCCAGCTCTGGAGTTTGTCTCAGGGTGGGAGATAAATGAGCACAGCTGGGCTGGGTGAGCTGTGCGGGGGCTGGAGGAGAAATGAGGGATTACACAGGAAAAAAAGGCCAAGGACTTCCCTTCAGCCAGAGACAGCAGGCACAGGCAAATGGAAAAGATGCTGCAGGCAGCAAAATGGCTTCATCCAAGAGTTGGAAAAATTTCTCTTGGAGATTCAAAGCTGCCTTTCTGATCATATTTTGAGCTCCAAAACTCTTCCTTCCAGGCTCAGGCCATTCTGTCTCCTTCCCATAGAATCCCAAAGTGGTTTGGGTTGGAAGAGATCTCAAATCCCATCCCATTCCACCCCTGCCAAGGGCAGAGTCACCTTCCAGTATCTCAGGCTGCTCCAAGGCCCATCCAGCCTGGCCTAGGACACTTCCAGGGATCCAGGGGCAGCCACAGCTTCTCTGGGAATTCCAGCCCAGCCCCTCCCCACCCTCCCAGCCAGGAATTCCTTCCCAAGATCCCAGCTAAACCTTTAGTTTAAAGCCATTCCCTCAGCTGCCTTGGTGGTGTCTGTGGCGCATCCATCGGAATGCGGTCGGGAGGAATTTGCCGCTCATCCATAGAATCCCTGCCGGGATGCTCGGGCATCCCGAGGATGTGCTGCCTGCACCAGGCCCTGCAGCCACGTGCTGCTTGGAAAGCAGCTGCCCAGAACTTGCCCTGGATCCTTTGTATCCCGCCAGGAGCATCAGGAACAACTGAGGGGCTATAAAAAGTCTCTTTGATATCAGATGGTCAAGCCCTGGGATGATTCCAGGATTGCTTCCAGAATCCGAGCCTGGCCCGGAGCCTTCTCCTGGCCTCCCTGAGTGCTTCCAGCTGAGAGGCTCCAGCAGTTGCTAATGCACCATAAATAAACCTCAGAGGCTCAACCTTGCTCCAAAATACCAGGGGAACTCCTCGATTTAGGCTGTGCTGCCTCTTGTCCCCTGCGCATGACCCCGGTTGTCCCAGCAGATTCCTGCTCCATGAGGTAAGCTGGCTGGGATAAATGGGAATGTGTGGAGCTGGCTGCACTCAGGCTCTGGGTATTTATTGCTAGAAATGGTCAAAAAAGTTGGGCAGGTGGTGGGGGCAGGGATGGGGTTTAGTGGGATGAAGTGTGTGGAGTGATAATAAATCAGGGTTAAATGAAAGCTGAACTTAGGTAAAGCTTATATATAAAAAGGAATAAAAATAGATAAATAATATAGGAATGAGTATTTCTAAATGCAGAAATAAAACTGTAAGTTCAAAAAGTTTATGTATCAAATAAAATATAAATATATAAAAATCTTTATATTTTATATCTTTTTATAGATTTNTACAAGAATATAAATGCAAATAAATTAAAGTTAGATAATGGTTTGGGATGGAACACCTACAATACAAAAGATGGTTAAATCCAGAAGTGTGCAGCCTCTGAATTCAGGAATTCCAGGGCTAGTGGGATCCACCCCTGAAAATCACCTGGCTGGGGCGAGTTCCCAGTGTGGTGTTTCCCAGCTTGTTTGCAGGAAGGGAAGATGCTGGTGTGGGTGGGCAGTGTAGGGCTGTGTCCTGCTCAGGTCACGTGCTGGGGACCAAATTCCAGTGTTAATTACAATCCCATGCCTGGGAGTGCTCAGGGAACTCCCAGCACGTGGTGAGATCCCAGCCCTGTAACTTCTCCTCGCTGGGATAGTGGCTGATTGTCACCTTCAGCATTCCTTGGGTGGGAAAACCCACCCTGGCTGCAGCCAGCTCCTGTCTCCTCATCTCTCCTGCAGCAGGGATGGGACCAGGGACTGCTTCTTTAGGGCATTCCAAAGGGAAAGCTTTGCAGCTGAGCATTTTGGGGTGATAGTGGCAGAAAACAGAGAAAGAAACAACACAGGAGCTTCAGCATGGACAGCCAGCTGCAGAGGAGACTCCAGAACTCCTTCCAGGCTCAGGCATGTCCATAATCTCCATAGAATCATCAGAGAATCACAGGATGGTTTGGATTGGAAAGGACCTTAAATTCCATCTCACTCCATCCCCTGCCATGGCAGGGACACCTNTTGGATTGGAAAGGACCTGAAATTCCATCTCACTCGATCCCCTGCCATGGCAGGGACACCTTCCACTGTCCCAGGCTGCTCCAAGCCCTGTCCAAGCTGGCCTTGGACATTTCCAGGGATCCAGAGGAAGCCACAGCTTCTCTGGGAATTCCATCCCAGCCCCTCCCCACCCTCCCAGCCAGGAATTCCTTCCCAGTCTCCCATCCAGCCCTGCCCTCTGGCAGTGGGAGCCATTCCCTGTGTCCTGTCCCTCCATCCCTTGTCCCCAGTCCCTCTCCAGCTCTCCTGGAGCCCCTTCAGGCCCTGCCAGGGGCTCTGAGCTCTCCCTGGAGCCTTTTTCTCTCCAGGTGAACATCCCCAACCCTCTCATCCTCTCTTTTCCCAATCCAAGCTGTATTTCAGAGCTCTCCAAGCTTTTTGCAGCCTTTCAGCGCTGCAGTTGGATGGCTCCATGCCCAGGTGAATCCTTTTCCAGGTCAGCTCCCACACACTGACCAAGCACAGGGACTCCTGGTCCTGCTCCAGTCCCTCAGTGGTTTCAGTGGCACAACAGACAGCAGGCTCTGCTTTCCCAGGAAACTCCTTCCCTTCTGGAACTGAGTGCAGCAGACCCAAAGTATTGCCTTGGTGGGAAATGAAAATTCCCTTTTTCCTTGCTCCCCATATTCCCATGGCTTGAAACACAAACACAATGGGATGCTCCTCGTTTTAAATGGGTTTTACATTGTTCAGGTTGGTCCCAGGCAGGAAAATGGGAGAGGTTTGCAGTGAAAAGGAAACACTTCAGCCAAAATCTCTGTAAAGAGTGGGTAGATTATAGGCTTTAAACTTTTCAGTCTGATGTGTAAATAAATGGCTTAACTCTTGGATTGCTCCTATGGAAGTGAGAGGGTCTGGCCTGTTATCTGCATGGCTAAGTAGGGACTTGTGTGCTGATTTCTATTTCTATTTTATATTTATATTTATATTTATTTATATTTATATTTATATTTGTATTTGTATTTATATTTGTATTTTAGTTTTAGTTATATTTATATTCCTTTATATTGTTTATATATTATTGTGTGTTGTTATATATTANTAGTTTTAGTTATATTTATATTCCTTTATATTGTTTATATATTATTGTGTGTTGTTATATATTATTTCTTATTTTATATTATTAATGTGGGAGTTTATTATTTTTATCATTTATATTTAATGTGTGAAGGTGTTACTATGCTCTGTCACAGGGTCTGCCAATGCTCACATTTACATTTGAGTGGCTGTGCCTGGGAAATTCCACATTTTATCCAAATGTTTCGTTACCTTTCCAGCCAAGGACACAACTTGTTTCCAACAGACTTGCAGGGAAAATGTACTCAATTTAATTTTTAACCATTACAGAGCAGGAAATTCATCCAAGGTGATATTGGACATTGCTGGATGTTGTTCCTAATGGAAGGATATTCTTCTTTTCCCCCTTTTTTCCCCCTTTTTTCTCATCCTGCCATTATAAAAGTGGTCCATTTTCCCCTCCAGACATCAGGCATCCAGAAGAACTCTCCCTTTTGAGGAAACCCAGAGATCCATCAAAGAAAAAAAAGAAGAAGTTGGACGATCAATGTGAAGACGACACCTTCGAGCTGGAGGGGCCGCTGATCACGCCAGGGTCCGGTGAGCTGGGGGAAAAAAATGGCAATGGGGGAAAAACTGGCACAGCAACGTGGGGCTGATTGAATTTCTTAAGGTCTGTGCAAGAAACAGACCCCAAATCCATGGCACAAGTCCTGGCGGGCTGCAGCACTCGGTGGCACGGATGCATGTCTGGAGCTGGAGCTGTCACGCATTCCCGGGAGCAGAGCAACCCCAGGCTTCACAGAACAAACCAGAGCCTGAGTGTGGCCACTTGAACACTCAGATCCTGTCGCTGAGAGCTTTTCTTACCCTGTTAAGAAAGGAGTTAAATGGAAAATTGTTCTTCATGTCACATTCCTGGCATGGTTTAGGCTGTGCCACCGTTCTACTCTGTATTTACAGCCCAGCAAGGGCAGTGTTTCATTAATTGCTTTAGTGTTGCCTTACATGAACGGTGTAGCTGTAGATTGTGATGCTAAATAAATCCTTTTATTGCTGGGGGGTGGTTGGCCAGTCTGGATTCCAGATCCAGAGCAGGACTGAGGAGGGAATTTCTGGTGGAGTAACATCCCTGATGAAGTAACATCTCTGATGGAGTTACCACAGGCAGCAAATTGATGCAGGAGGGGTTTTTCAGCTTTTTTCCATGGCTGCTGGAAGTCTGGTGTCTGAAGGCAAATGGCAGGAGTTTAAACCATAATTTTGGCCAAGTGGGAGCACTTTATCCCAAATGGATTTGTGGAGAAAGCCGTGGTGGTGAGCAGGAGAGACGTGTCTGGCTGCCAAAGCTCTTGGGTTTAAATCCAGCAATCCAAGGGCAGCAGGGCAGCTTTAATTTAAAAAAACTACCTTGGAATTGCAAAGTTGTATTAATTGATGTTAAATCAGCTGCAGGGAAGGTCATGGAGTGTGGTTAATGCCAGTGGTGGCACAGAGCTTGCAGAAAGGAAAGTTTTGGCTGTGCAGGGTGATGAGCACCACAGGTCTGGAACAAGGAAAAATAATCCTCCTTTTGCTCTGATCCCACTCTTTCTTCTCTCAGCTACTTAAAAATACTTCTGGGCTTGTCCTCTTCCACTCCTGGCTCAGAGAATTTGGGCAAGGCTCCAGTCAATTTTCATTTCCATTTGGCATTTTCATCTTGAAAGTCCGTTCTAAGCCTTTCCAACAGCCGATGTTCACAGAGAGCATCTCTGTTAGATTAATAGGAAAGACTTGGCCTCCTTTGGGGGAAATGTATGCAAAAGCTGGGGTCTATTTTAATTATTTATGGCTCTTCCAGTGAGTCACTTGGCTGGTTTTGCTCTCCTTGTGAATGAAATCACTCACAGCAGGTTGAATTCCTGCCTCTTCAGGTGCCATTCGATAAAAGTCGTGGGTTTCATCTGAATAAATCATTTCTAGTGTTGTTCCAACATCAGTTTGTGTGCTGAAAGCTTCTGGAAAACTAATTAATAATTCAGGAGGTGCTGATTTCAATGTCTTGGGAGTGTTTTGTCACTGAGCACCCCAAACCTGGCAGTGAAACCATTTAAATCCCGGTGGGCAGAGTTGTCAATTCACCCACAGGATGTGTTGCCCAACACTTTCCATTAGAAGACCTGTAGTCACTTGTTTATATAAATTAGCCAAATTTGTAGCTATTTCTGCTGGAACTTTCCATGACACTGCCTGCCTGGGGCAAATTTTTTAAGGGAAATTTCTTTAGAGATGTTTCAGGTGTTTGGAGAAAGAGATGAGGAGAACAGTGCAGGGGAAGCTTTGCTCTGATGGAGCAGACGCTCAGTCAAGAAATGTGGGGGATATTCATGGAAAAACTTGCCCAGAATTTGGGGCAAAAAGTGGGATTTTCTTTTGTTGGCCCAGTTGATGCTCAGCCCTGTGAAGGCTGAAGCTGCAGCGAGGGTTGGATGGGGAGGAGAGAAGAGCTCTTTTGGGAAGTGGTTTATGGATGGTGGTGGGGTTTATACCTGTTTTTTGTTGGAGTTCTCTGCTCCAACAGTAACAATCCATGAGCAGAGCACCTTTCTGCTGCTTTTAATAATGACAAAATCACAGGATAGCTCAAGCTGGAAGGGGCTCTAAGGATTGTGGAGTCCCAGCTCCCAAAGTGCAGGTACCTGTTCTAAAAACCTGCAAATCATCCCTGGCCTTTTTCTTGCAAATGAAGGTGGATTTTTCCATCCCTTGACCATTCCTGCTGTTTTTTTGCTCGTGCCTGGTTTGCTGGATCTGTCTTGTTGACAGATACCCATGGTGGTGACAGGTACCCCTGGTGCTTACAGATCCCCAAATGATTCATCCAGACTGGGATGCCAGCAAAACGAGCAGGAACATTAAAAGCATACTTGTTTGCTGGTTTTCACTTACATTTTCCACCCTGCCAGGCAGTTTAGAATCAGGTTTGTAATTATTTGGAGTTTCCTGGCCAGGATGTTGGCTGTCACTGACGTTGGTGATGCTGATACACACCGTTCTTCCTGCTCCTTGAGATGCCCATGGTGAAAAATGAGGGTTTAGAAAGGTTTTTCCATTGGTTTGGTCTTGGACTTTTCCAGTCTAGCTCAGTTTTCTGTCATTCCTTGGCCATGAGGGTGGGGGGATTGTTTGGAAGCATGGCCCAGGGTGGTGGCTCAGTGCAGCAGCACGAGGTGGCACAAAAGGCCTTGTTTGTGGCATCTCAACTCCATCACCATCTTCAACACCCTCAGCAGGGCTCTGGGAGGGAGAGCTTGGGTTAGGAAGGACACAGCCCATTCCCAAAAATCCAGCATGGTGTTGGACCTTCTGGTTCTGGTGGGCAGATTGTGATGCTGGGTGAGCTCCTTGCCCAGTGTGGAATGTGTGTGCAGTGGAATTCCTGGCATTAGGAGACGGTGGTTGATCCGCCCTTATTCTGAAA
>VZUA01065705.1:6054-20715 GCA_013401035.1 Horornis vulcanius
GTTTTTCCAGCCCTTCCATTTTGTATGGAAAATTCTTCCACAGGTAGTCCAGCCATGCACGTGTTTACATAGCACCTAAAGAACTATTTTGCCAGCACTAGTCAGAAGCTACAGATAACTCTGTGAGCTTTCAGGTAAAGGTGCAGAGTGAGCTGTGAATTACTCAAGCTCACACTCTTACTAGGCCACACTAAGAGTAGATTTAGCAATGGAATCAAGATGTCTTCATTTTGTATTATCTGCTCGAATTGCTAGGTAATTTGTGTTCCATGGAACATGGAATTTGTTTTATATGGAACATGTGTAAAATACGTGGCTTTACACTTATGGCACTAGGTACCATGTGACCATTACTTCAGTCTCAATGATACAGTTCCTAAGTGAGTCTCTGATTCTCTGTACACTCTCCTTAAGGGCCTGACCTATGCAGATCAACAAGCAAAACCTCCCCATTAAACCAAGTCAAGCTGGTCCCCCATAAGAGGACATTAAACACTTACTATACATTAACTACTGCAAAGTAATTTTGTTGATAAATGCCCAAATTGTATTTTTGCTCAGGTCCAGCCCCAAATGCTCTTCAGGAGGCAACAGTGAAACTTATTGACTCAGACACTTGCAACAGAGAAGAAGTGTATGATGGGGACATAACACCCAGGATGTTGTGTGCAGGATACTTGGAAGGAGGAGTAGATGCCTGTCAGGTAATTATAGCTGAAAATTAGAAAGGAAAACTAGTTTAATGCTGACTGCAGTATCTGGTTGACCAAATCTCAATGGACAGTGTATTAGTCCTTTAAATAGGTTTGAAAGAGCAATTTAGTTGTAAAGTGAAATAGCATTTAGTACACATTGTTTAGCACTAAATGCTGTTATACTAATTATGAGCTAAAAATTACATGTCTCAAGTAGTTAACACCAGACATCTATAGAGGTGAGAAGGAAGAAGGTTAAGAATGTTAATTTACCAGCAAAAATGCATTGTCACTCACTGAAATTAAATTCTGGATGGATCATATCAAAACAGATTTGTTACAATGATCTTTGGTAACAGGAGGCTCAGTGAAAGGAAAACTGTCTGAAACAAAGGCAACTATAAGGAAGGTAGGTGTAAAAGAATAGGAAGGAAACATCCATGCTGCAGGTTTGCAAATGTTGCAAAGAAATGTTTATGTTCAAAGAAAAATATTTCCATAGTGATAACTTTTAAAACATAATTTCTATTTATGTTATTTTTAAAGATTGTACTCTTAAAGTGCTGGTTCAATACAGACTCTTCCCTTAGTTCCAGTCCTGCAGATTTTTGCCCAAAGACAAACTCCCTGCAGAATAAACCTGGGAAGCTCATTCTTCTGTTCCTGTTTCAACTGCTGTTTCGTTCAGTAAATAATTTTGGTGAAAGTTGGGGAATTTGGTCTGTTGTGTGAGGATTGCTTCTCAGTCTGTTAGGTTTCCAGTTTAACTATTTATTACCATGTCATGCTATTAACAGTATCAGAACTGAGCCTTGGAAAGTGGATAATACTTTATGGAGATATCATCTAACCAGAAGACCAAGTTCTTGATGAAAGCTCCAAGCAAAACAGAGCTCTAAGCTCCCTTTTGAAATATTATTGCTGAAAGTGACTAAAATTATTTTAAAATAGCAATTACTATTAAAACCTATCAAAAAGGTTCCTGTTGTCTTAGATTGCTGCCTATACCAGTGTTTCCATACTCTGTATGAGGAAGAAGACAAGGCAGGTGGGAAGTAGTGTATTACAAAACAGAACAGAAGCTTTTTGTTAGGTTTTTTACAGAAACAGAGGACAGAAGATGCCCTGGAAAAGAGGAAAATGCCACAGACTTCTGACTCAAGTTTCAGAAACAGACTGGATTCTGCACAAATGGCTGCTTTTGAAATACTGCTTGTTAACTTCTCTTATAGAATAGACCCTCTGGTCTTGGGAGAAAATAGTATTTTCTTTTCTGATCAATTAAATATTTTTTTCCCTCTTTTTCTAGGGGGACTCTGGGGGACCACTGGTTACTCCAGACTCTAGACTGATGTGGTACCTCGTGGGAATAGTGAGCTGGGGAGATGAATGTGGCAAGCCAAATAAACCAGGAGTATACACACGAGTGACTTATTTCCGTGACTGGATAACCACAAAAACAGGCATCTAATTCCAAAGTAAAATGTGGATTTAACTACATAGACTACATGTAACTCATATTTGTCTGTTATTCTGAAAGGTTATTTTTTTAGTTTATATATTCCTATGTAATTTTGGTTGAAGCAACCTTAGTCCACAGCAAGTGCTATCTTTGCTGTCAGAGGTCCTAACCCCTTCTGAATTCATGCTAAATGTATGAAATTGTCTGCCTCATCTTTGAGCTGCTAAACTTTCTCCCTTACCAGAAATTATGAACTGACATTAAAATTACATTTAAAAGCTACCAATTTACCTGCTTTATAAATGCAAACATTTTCCAGGGGAAAAAAATAAGAAAAAAGAAGTTTTTCTTCAGCCATGGGCGAGTTCTGCAGCTGAACCTTCCTCCTCCAGTGAAACAAATGCTGTCACAGCTGTGTTTCTGGCAAAGTGGACCCTTGATGATTATTCTTGTTAGAGACTATCATCTGCACTGACTCCAGCTGAGAACTTGGATTCTCACCTTGCTCCATGGCCTTGGTAACTAAAAGTGGATCAGCAGGACTGAGGTTAGGTAAGAAAGAAAAGTAGGATTTCTGTGCATGCAGTAGGTTGGAAGGGGAAAGAGAAAAGCTGGATGCTCTTATTGCAAAGCACACTTTTAACAGGAATGTTTTGTGGATTCTGTGAAGTTCAATTGCTTGAAGTTGCTATTGTGGAAGTGTTTCATCACAACAATGTGCTGCTACCTCGGTACCTGTTGTCTTCTAGATCTACTCTGGTCAACACACAGTATGCTTAAGATGCAGAAACACAAGCTCTACCCAAACTGTTTTCTTTAAAAAAATATGCCCCCATGAACAATCTCCCTAGAAAGAAATATAGCATTTAAATTTTTCTAAAGGAAAATTAAATATTTGCCACAAATGTACTGGGAACTACCTTTTTTTTTTGTCAAGAAACAGCATGTTCTTCCAAGGGCATGCCAGCCAGTGGAAACCATCTCACTGCAAAGAAAGTGATTACTGGTACTTCACCGTCGGATTTATCTCTGCCATGAATGAATATGATCCTGAATATGAATATGTCTTATGAGGATGAAGAGTAATTTTATATTAAAGAACAGTCCCATTAAGAACTTCAGAGTAAATGCAATCCTTTCACATTGATTAAGCACTTTTCCTACCTCTGTGCATAACCTCTCATGGATTGCTAGTGGAAGGGAGTCCTCTAGAGCCAAGGCCTTCAATATGGGGATCCAAAATGCCACCCTAGTACTGTCACCTGTAGTCTTCAAATGGCCACTGGACTGCTTAGGCTCTGAATGCAGAACTCACAGGAGTCTGTGTGAGATGAATGAAACTGCAAGTCCCACAGCTGCACCTACTACAGCTGAAAATTCTGCTGAAGCATCCTGCCTGCCCCATGATCAGGACTGGATCTCTCCTCAGACTGCCTACTGTGTAAGCTCTCCAATAATCAGCATCCCTGGGAATGAGATGTCTGGCATTTCTTGTAAACTCACACCCTGAATTACAAGTCTACATATGAATGGGAAAACTATGTTTAAGGCTTGGTGGTGTAGGAGGGATTGTCTTGTTATTGGGCTACTTCCAGTCATTCTGTATATATTTTGAATTTTGGTAAAACACAAGTTGCCTTATCTCAGAAAGAAATCTACTGAAGAGTTTAGATTAGTTTTAGTTTCAAAATAGTAGTACCTTTATTGTGAATTTCCATGTCATTGTAAAAATAAAAGGATCTTGAGACAGGAGGATAGTTAGATGCAGCAAATCCATTTCCTTAATTTACTGATGAAGTTAGTAATATATGCACTTTTGAGTTGCTGCTATTTTTCAGTTAAGAACTTACTCCAGGCTGGGTTCAGTTACAAACCAGAAACTTCATGGAGCTTTGAATTAGATAATCTGAACACGCTGTTTTCTTCTAGTGCTCAAGTCCCCTTTTTTCAAAGGCATCCTTTGGGGGAAAAAAAAAAGTTACATCCGGTTTTTTGTGCCTCTTATTGCTTTGAAGGTGAAAATAATGAGAAGGGTCCTTTACAATCAGCTGATGAATTGGGACTGAAAATAAACAGTAGTTCACTTTCATAGACAGCTAAGGCTTTGTTTTGCACTTAAACCTCTTTTTGCGTAGTAAATGGAGGGGCAACAATAAGGAGGTGAGGCCCAGATACAGCCCCTAGAAACTGGTTCCTACCTCACACAGCAAGTGACATGTAAATGCAATACCTTTAAAATGAGAAAGGCAGATATTATTTCAGATTTTCTCATGAGTGGCTAAATAGCCAAGAGGTGTGTGGGAGAATGTCTACCTTACTCAGGGAGTTCTGAGCCAGCCAGATGCACTTTTCATAAGCTTTTTAGCAAACTGTCTGGCCTGGGTTGGTCTTATATTCCATGTCAGTGTTCTATTTATGATGACTCTGTTTGTTTTCTGCCTTAGAGTAAAACAATGAGGCTACTGTGTGAATAAAGAAAAGGTTTTTAAAAGCCTTTTATTATTGTTGATGTTAAGTTTTGGCAAGGATTTAAACAAAATAAAGGCAATATGTTTCATAACATTAAANATATGTTTCATAACATTAAATGTATTTAAAAACAACTGATCTTCTTCTGTCTGTTTTCTCTCTATAATAATAATCAAGATAAAATTTGAAAATGATACAAAATAGGTTATTTCATATAAAACTATTCTAAAACTACAGCTTTATGTCCATTCCCTGTCCTAGGAATTGTTTTGTTATTAACAGTGGTTGAACTTTACAGGTGTTTTAGAGAACACAAGGTAAGACATTTTCTTTTCTAAAATACTCAAAGGTGAATTTCAGTTAAGATAGTTCTATGCAAATTTGTGAATGAATCTGAAGCTTCATTCAAGAATTCGCCACCTTGCTTCTGCCCTTATGAAAAAACCTGTGTGTGATGTTGCACCCCTGAAAACTGGCTATGGGGAGCTCTATGCAGCTGGTACCAATTCTCCTGAGATTTCCCAGGTAGATTTAATGCATCAAGAAACATGTTCCAAACCTCCGGTTATTCAAATAGAGTTGTCTGAGGCTTTCCCAATGCTAATTTTCAGCTTGGAGCGAAGTAGGAAAGAAAGAAGATGTTGATTGCACAAGGCCTAATCATGTGAAGGAGGTCTGGTTGAATGACATCAATCTGTCATCAGGATTCCTCATGTAAGTAAAGCTGGTAGAAAATCCCATTCTGTATCTGCTATTCCTGTTAACAAATTAGATGAGCTGAGAGCCAAAAGTCATTATTTAACCCAATGAATGTTTATCTGACAACTTGCAGCCTGTGATGCAGATTTATAGGCATGGAAAAGCTGACTCTTGCCTTTGGAAATGCACTCATACACATCTCAGTGTGAAATCAGCTTAGGTAGTTGGTGCCCTTATTTATCTGGATTTATCAACATTATTAACTTGGTTTCTAGGAAAGTGTTACTCACTAGAGCAGCTTTAAGTGGCAAGATCCTTCAGCCCACCCTGCTGGGAAGCTGGAGTCCTTTTAAATATGCCATCAAAACATTCCTATGCTGCATGGGTTGGCAAAAAGCGGAGACAAAGGTTTGCCAGTCAGCACCTTACTCTTGCAAGAGCTGAGGACAAGCCATAGCCTATTGCAGAATGTTTAGAAACCCACTGAAAGATGTTGATGTACATTTATGGTAACTTCTGGACTCGCCTGTGTGCTAAACAGAACTGTGTTTGCCTTAGTATTTTCAAATAACACATTTTTAGGGAAAAACCTACAAGAGTTTTGTCTGCTAATTTGTTTATTAACTACATCAATCAGGGAAACAAATGTACATCCCCAAATCTCCAGTATGAAGTCCCCACTAAGAACGTGAAATTGCACCTGCAAACCAGGAAATTAAAGACTAAAAATACCCAAGTGGCTTGGATTTTCCCAGCAGATGGAAAGGAGATTTACAGCTATTTCAACTTCAGCTCCTTTTGAAAATACTGGCTCTAAAGATGTATTCAATACCTGGATGCAGAATGAATCTACAGTGGTGAACATAAACTGAAATTGCAGATATTTGGGACACAAATAGGCTCAAGTCTGGAGGTGGTGATGTTCTGGCCACAGCCTCATCCCACTCATTCCTTCAGCAAGTCTGTAAACTGACAGCTCTGCTTCCTACTTCAAAAGCTATAGCTGACTTTACTATGATGCAAATATGGAGCTGAGATTTCCTTTAAAATTAATTTATTTAATCAAATTTACTAAGATTTTGATTTCATATGTAGTTTTTAAGCAGAAGACTATGGGGAAAAAGAAAAGTCAAATGACTGCAGATGTTTAAAATTTGCAGTCTTAGAAAGATAGGGGAAAACCTCTGTGTTTTTTGATTTGGTACCATCAGCCTAGAGAGTTGCAGAGTACATCTGCTAATTGATGCATTTGGGAACTTGTTTCTCTGGCTTCTGGGCTAAAGAGAATCTGTCCATTTCTTTGTGGTATCTCATCTTAGGAGACCCATATTCATGGTTTTACCGATGGTTAGTGTTTGTCTGGTTACTGTTAAAGGGTTATGTGAGAATTAACTGGATGTTGCTGTTTCTCCACTTAGGCAAAAGGCTAGTCAGTATTTGGTGTGACTGTGCAAAATCTGTTTCATGTGAGATGACTATCAAAGTGGACTGGGTCTTGAAAAATGTAATGACCTGGACACAAAGATGGTAGGTAACAGGTCTTTTCTTTAATATTAATATTTTTCATAACACATTTGATAAGTAAATGCTTGAAAATAAGAATGGTTAGGTTAACCTTGAAAAAAAAGTTAATTTTTAAGGAAAGAAACCACAAAAATAAGAGTAACCAGANAATGGTTAGGTTAACCTTGAAAAAAAAAGTTAATTTTTAAGGAAAGAAACCACAAAAATAAGAGTAAAAATCGCTGTCAAGACTGAAAATTATGCAAATGACAAAACTAAAGCTGACTTTTTTTGGTATCCTTAAACTCTCCTTCACCACCTCCCCCCTCCCATTTGTCACTGGGAGTCCTGTTAATGCCTTTCATTAGATACATCCACTGCTCTTGAAATTACTGTGTTGAAATAATGAAAGTAATTATTCCATGTTCTTATTTTTATGCATTATGTGAAAAAGCTACAAAGCAAATACCAGCCTTAGCATCAATTCCTTTACTGGTAAGGGTTGCAATCGACATCCCGAACGGCTTTCTCCGATTATCCCGTCTCTCAGCTCGGCATTCCAGACTTCTAGTGGCCTCTAGTGGTTCTCCGAAATTTGCCCACATCTTCTCCAATTATTTCTGCGAGTGTAAACAGCAGTGTAGCAGACAAGAAGTTTCACCCTGATCCTGCCAAAGCACAGCCCAAGTTTGAACGAGCACAGTGTTGTCCAGCTGTTCTTAATCTTTGTTACTAACTAAGTAAGCTGTGCGTGCTCCTGGACTGAGGTGTAAATCTTGAGGGTTGCTAGAACTCTGTTAAAAGAAATGCCAAAATAATGCTCTGGATGCTCACAAAGAGCACAAAACTTGGGTCATCTTGCCCTTCCAAGTTCCCCAAACCCCAATCAAGATGGACAAAAAGCTTGCCTTTTTTTTTTTTTTTCCTTGTGTACCGTAGGATGCACGTAGTTGGTCGGTCTTTTTTAAAGTTATAAATATTTTAAAATACAAGGTGACTATTCTATATTCACTGTATGCAAGGACACTTTTGAGTGCTTGAATCCCTCCCATTCTAGACAAGATGTGCTAATGGTATCAAGAACAATTTAAATTTATCTCACCTACTCCAGTGATCGGGGTAACAGAAGGGAAGGCAGGGTTCAAGGTGAAGGGAGATTGAACTAGATGATGGGAAGGTGGGCTGTGCTGGGATCTTAATCAAGAGTATGGGAAATGAGAGAGAGAATATCGATAGGAGGAGATGTTGGCTTTACGGGGGTGGTGTGCAGTTGGTGGCGGAGGCAGCGCAGTGGCTGCCAGGGCTTGCTCTCTCCTGCTTAATCACCACCAAAACACGAAAAGAAAAGGTTTCCGCAAGCCTGTATATACCACACGGCACGGGCTGTACTTTGGTTTTGATAACTCTGCCAATTCTCCTCTACGGCCTCGGCTACTATCTAGTATTTCGCAGCTGGTTCCCTAGACCCTTTAAATTAAATTCTGCCTGTTAGTGTGGTCGGTGACATCCTGCTGGTGCTCTCCTGCGAAATACAGACGCAGGTACCGCAGGAGCAGGGCTCGGAAGCGCTTTTCATCGTCTAAACTGGTCATGCTTGCACCTAAGGAGGATTAATTAATTTTATTATTTTTAACAGCACGGAGTGTTACTTTCCGGGGAGAAAATGGCGGGGATTTCAATGGCTTAAGCGGCTCCGGCGGGTCAATCGCTGCGCAGCCCCTTCCGCTGCCGAGTGGCGGCGGACGCGCCTCCTCAGGGCGGCACCGGCCCAGCCCGGCCCCTCTTGTCGGCGCAGGCGGGGAAGCGCCGCGGCACCGGCGCTGCCGCTTCCCACCCCTTTCCTGCCGCTTCCCCCGCCGCCGCCGGCTGCGCTCGGGCCTGGATCACCACGCCAAGGCCGCCGCGGGGTGAGGAGAGCGGGCGACGGCGGGGCTGGGGCGGCGGAGGCGGGCGGGGCGCGGCCNGCCGGGCGGGCGGGCGGCGGTGCCCAGCGCCGCGGGAGCGCCCCGAGAGCGGCGAGTCGGGGCTGCAGCCACCAGGCTCTGCTGGGGTAAGGCTGGTTTCGAGGCAGCCCGTGAGCTCTGTCGGGGTTCCCCGCTGCACATCCGAGGTGTTCCCGCATTAGCCCGGCTGGGCAGGAACTGGGTTTGAGCCTCCTTTCTCTCTCTTTCTCCGCCGACTGAGCAGGAAGCCTGCACCGACTGCGATCAGCCGCTGGAAGCTCCGGGTAGGTGGGATGAGTCCAGGCCTCCCGTGCCATCCCAGCGTGCTAAACAGAGTGTAGTTCACACTGCTTCAACCTGCGCTGACTCGGAGGTAAGAACACTGAAACCAGCACACCGCTACAGCTCCTGTGACTGTGCTGCTCTTCAGAGCATCTTAGTCCTTGGTAACATGTAGCTTCTCGGTTTGTCCCTGGGTTATGTCATGCAAGCAGCTGAGGCTTTAAAAAATGAATAGCATTACTTAAACAGTGAAATACAAGGCGGACATTAAAAGTGATAGTGTTGGCTTTTAAAAGGAAACAGACAAGTGTATAGACAAGTGTATAGGGTTAGGGTTCTCTGGTAGGAACTAGGACATAATGTTAGAATGACTTACATGCATTTCTTTGAAGCAGATTCTATGCCGGTGGAACAAGAATGAGAAATAATTTGGATGCAGAAATACATTGCCCAAGTTTGTCCTAGAGTTGCTTGACCATAGTGTCATTAAATCCTCCTTGTAGAAGGAGGTATTTTGCTCTATCTGATGGGTGCACTGGCAGCATCTCAGTGCTGTAACTATGACTGCAGGAGGAAAATGAGGTACTAAAAAGTACATTGAAAGAGCTGCTGCCAAATGAGTCTGTGTGAAACAGGTGGCTGAGTTTCTCTTGCCAGTTGATCACACGTCCTAGTTGCTTACAGAAGACTTGGGGGGGCACAGAGATTGAGATGACTGTCAGCAACCACAGCAGTGGAAGCTGAGCATTTTTATCCAGGTGTGGATCACTGTCCCCATCTTAGTACCACAATCCTTTTATGTTGTCCCAGAGTGCCAGTGCTATTTGTGGAGAGTGATTGTGGAGGAGCAGAACAGCTCTGGTCTGTTAAGAGATGATGCTGGCTTGTTTTGAGGGGGACTTCCAGTCTTGTGTCTCAGGCAGTGGCTGAAATGAAAGCCCTTATTTAAGCAGGGACTGAAGCCTTTGACTGTAAGATGTGGTGTGTTGCACTCTGGCTTGGGATCTGGCTCTAGTAAAGTGGTCATTGCTTGTCCTCAGCCCATGTGGGGTCAAGGGCACGGGAGCTGTGTGGGAGTGGCTGGTGGTGTGGACTGTGATGGAGCTGCCTCATGCTGACTGCCTTGAGTGCCAGCTGAAGTGCAGGAGTTAATATGCACACTGTGGAAGAGCTTTGTGGATGCAATTTGTGGCCTGTGTCCAGTGTAACTCTGTCCCTTGCTGTGCTATTTCAGTGCTTTGTGAAAAACCAAAAGGATGAATTTTGGGTCAGAATGTTGCAGTCTCCACATTGTGACAGACTGCAGGTGCCATACCTCAGAAATGCTAAAATTGCCAAAGTCACCTGAACAGTGAATAGGAATTAGATTTTGGGCAGGTTTGAAAGCTGTTTTAGGGTATATCTGTGCTCTCCAAAAGGAAAAAAGTCCTTAGTGTGTCTGGGCTCTTACTTCTCAGTCTCAGGAGAGAAGGTTGTTAGCTATGTGTAATTTCTGAGGCAGTTTGTAGAAAGCTGAAATAAGATATGTGACCCAGAACATCAGTTCCTATCACTACTACAAAAGTACACACAGGGTCTATTTTGGTTATCTTCTGTTTGGAGTCACCTGCCAGGTTCAGGAAGCAGCAGTTCCCAGTATGCATAAATAAGAAACAAGGTGCCCAGAGGCAGCTTGTTCCTAATCCTGGTGCTTAGTTATCACCAACTCAAGAATGAAAACATCCTTGTTAATGGCCGAAGGCCTTAACAGTGTAAATTATGTTTTTTTCTTACAATCCTGTCAAACTGTCTAACTGCATGTCTTAGTTAAATGTTGCAATAATTCAGGGTTTCTTCAGTTGGTTTCTTCAGTTAGCTGAAACATTTGTTTCTTAAGGGTTTTCAATTAACATAGAAATAATGTAGCATAAATGCCTGTTTCTAGCCATTCAGTGATCTTCTATCTTCTTTTCAAAAAAACCCACTGATCAGATAGGTGCAAGTTCATCAGCTTGGAGCTCTTCATATAAAATGAAGTTGCTTTTTCAGTAAATCTAACTGTGGCAAATATAAGAAGTAAGTCTTGCATTTCCTCAGTGGGGAAGTTAATGTCTGTTTGTATTTTGAAAGCATTTATTGAAGATTTGGTTTGTTTCCTGGCTGGTGTGTGTATTTCTTACCCAGGTGCTGTGGTGTTCCACAGGCTACTTAATGTTCGAAGTGATTCCTGTGTAACATCACTTTTTGTTTTCTGTTCCTTTAATGAAGACCTGAATGGGGCAGGGAAGAGGTGGCAGCTGTGAAATTGCATCCCACATAACTAGTTAATTTCTTTTTGTAACCCTTCTAGTGTAAACAAATCACATTGAATCATGGCAGCAGACTCTATGGAAATTGATGATGCTTTGTATAGGTAAGTTTTTTTAAGCCTTGCTCCTGACTTTTCAGGAATACTTACATTTACATGCAGTAATGTTATAATTTCATTCATCCTTCAGCCTTTGCTGTGTTCTCAGTCTTCATCACCAATATCTCTGTTACCCTCCAGACTTCAGGGTGTTGGATTTTGAGGGGTTTTTGTAGATTTCAAAGGAAAATATTTATTTCTTTTGGTTTAGTTTTGTTTTAACTTGTTAGCTGGGAGTGTCTTGAGGTCAGTTGGCATGGTAATAATTCAGAAAGTCTCTACTGCGACAAATGGTATCCCTGTAAAAGCATGGTGGGATGAAAAGCTTCTTTGTATATCAAAAAATAAAAAATAATTTAAAAAATGCTTGTATGCAGATCAAATAAAGCTTCTTTTTAATTCAGTGCAATACTTGTGGTGTTGTTTCACTTTACTTTTTGCCAGTAGCCTCATTAAAGTTGTTCTTTTCCTTGGTGAAAAAGGTGATGTTTAGAATGATGTAAGTTTAATTGTACAGTTGGAAGTTAGGACTTTTCCAGATTTCAGAACCTGACTGCAAAAGCTGTGTCACCCTCTGTTTTGAAGAATTCTGATAACAAAGAAATTCCTGTGCATGCTTGTATCTTTAATAGTTAGTTCCAAAAACTTTGTTTATCCCGAAGAAGTTTTGCACTGATTTAAAATTACAACTCTATTTATCTTCTCTAAAACCTGGCATTGACAAGGCCAGTACTAAACGCATTTTGATGTATGCATTGTGAGTGCAGATCTTATGTTTGATTGATAAACATTTAAATTTTTTAGAAGTTTTTTAATGACTAGGAATTCTTGACTTGCTTTAATATGCTGTTGACTTTGTTTGTATCTGGTTTTGATCTGAATTTGTCTTTGCTGTAGTCGCCAGAGGTATGTTCTTGGAGACACAGCAATGCAGAAGATGGCTCAGTCCCACGTGTTCCTGAGTGGTATAGGTGGCCTTGGTGTGGAGATTGGTAAGTTAGGTAACATTTATTTAAGAAGACACAAGTGTGTGTAAACATACTGTCCCAGAGTATTTGTAAACCTTAAATTTAAGTGTAATAAGCATGTCTGAATTATCTGAGTGAATTTATGATGGATGATACATATTACTAACATTGCAGATGCAGGAAAGGTCCTGGACTTAAGTTCTCATTTTACTAGAACAACATTTCAAATTTTACTTTAAAATGTGCTTCCATGAGCCAGATTGCTTTACCTAAATCTTGTGTCCTGGGTGAAGGTTTAGGGTAGGTAATCCAAGTTACTCATTTAGGCATCAGTATCAATGAAGGTATTATAGGAATAGCTATAGCCCAAATTTTTCCCATATATGAAATGGGAAGATGTGTAGGAGAACAGAACTATTTGGTGAAAATGCATAACTACCTTGATACAAGAGGCTCCTTAACAATTTCCCTTACTCCTCATGAACAAGACTTGTTTTGGCTGGTTTGTGCCTGGGGTATTACTCCTGCAGTTGGCTCTAGTGGTTCTCTGCACCAGATGCCAGGACAGAGTCATGAGGATAGTATTGTCATTACTATCTCTGTAATCACAATTGTGGGATGAACAGCTGACAAATGACAAATATAGAGAGTCTTTTAAACCTTGCTTATGTTATTTTGCATTCAGGGGTGCTGTAGAATGCTTGAGCCAAATGTAAAAGAGAAAAAAAACCCTTAAGCTATGAACTTCTTAACAATGAAATACTGTCATTGGCCACCTGAATAACTATCCAGTTACAGATTTGCAAGTAATCTGAAATAGCCCCTCTCTCTGTTTTTCCTTTGTTTTTTCAGCCAAAAACATCATTCTGGCCGGGGTAAAGGTATGTTAAACAGTTGTGTTGTTGGGTATTCTTGAGTAAGCATGAGAAAACGGGAAAACACTACTAGCTAATTAATCTGAAGTTTCTGAATCTGTTTTTCAGAAACGTTTGAGAACCTAGGGGTGAAAACTTTGAATAATCTGGATGTTCTAGTGGTACAGTCAGAAACTCACATTAATGTCCGCTGCACTCTGAAATAGCTCATAAAATATTTTAGCCAGCTGCTGATTAGATACTGAATCCTTTTGTACAAAGTGGCTTCTCCTAAATGGAGTGGTACAAATTCAAAAGCCAAATTATTCAAAATATGTTATCTTATTTTGTCATCTGTTAGAATCCTTTTGTGTAGACATTAGAATGGTTGGGTGTTTTAATCCAACAACTGCTTTTGTGCTGCTGAGATTAATTTTATTAGCAAGAAGCCTTTTAAAACTGCTTTCCAATAGAAAAAAAATCAAATGAGTCCATTAATTTTCAGATCACAATTGCCCCTGTATCACAGTCTGGCAGAAATCATCCTTGATATAAAAATGCTGTCTGTTATTACTGCAAACTGGGAGGAAAATGCTGAATGAATGCATGTTGCAGATGTGTTTTGCTCTCTCAACAGAAAGAGTTTTCTTGGGAAAGAGGTTGGAAGAGCTTGTTTTTCTATGTGCTACAACTAAATCTTCTGCAGTTTTAGTTCTCCAACATTTTATGTGGGGCTTAATCCATGCTTTTGGGTGCTGTGACCTTGTATATTTCTTTATACATTTTGCAAATACATTCTGACAAACTTTCTTAGGCTCTTACAGTTCATGACACCAAGCACTGCACAAAATGGGATTTGGGGATCAACTTCTTCATCCATGAAGATGATGTTACCAGTCAAAGGAACAGGTTAGTGAAGTCTTTGGAGTGAGAGAGGACTGAGCTTGACAGTCTCATCAGCATCAAAAATAGCAGTTTGTTGTCCAAGAGCTGGTAGTACATATCAAATACCTGTTAAACCCTTTCTCTGGAGCTGCTGGCTGTGAGTACAGTGCCCTGTAGATATTAGAGGAAGTCTAGACTGGGACTGAGGTTCAGAGTCACAAGTGTCACTGCTTGTAATGCAAATTTAATACCAGGAGCCAGCATACATTTCTTCCTCAGCCTTTCTCAGCCAACTGTACAAGACTGGACAACAGCCATGACAGCAGACCAGCAGACCATCCCATGGATGTCCTGTGGGATATTGGACACAGCAGTTTTCCTTAGACTTTTTGGGAATTGAAGTGTGAATAAATTAGTTGTTGGTTGTTGCCAGGAGACATTGTGAGGGTCTGTGTTGCTGTTGGACACGAAACAAAGAGCTTGACTCTAGTTCAAGGTAGAAGAAAGATCAGAAG
>VZUA01065710.1:10017-29060 GCA_013401035.1 Horornis vulcanius
ATCCACACCAGTGAATTTTGGCTGCAGAAGTGATGGGGGATTTGCAGTCCTTGCTATACGTAGATTGTGGGTTTTTTCTGATACTTATTATGTGAATTATAACATCTGTGGAGAAACATGCTTGACTGAGTCTCCTGTCCTGCCAGAACAACTCTAAGGAAATAATATGAGGCTCGAGGCTGAGACTATCATGTCAAATTAAGCCACAACAATAAAGACTTAGTACAGGAGCACCAAAAGTTCCCATATTAATGTTGTCTAACTTTTCTCATTGTAGAAGATTCCAAATTTTTTTTAAAGATTTGGAAAGGGTCAGACTTGAAATTAGGATGGAGCTGCTTGATGTCTCTGAAAAAAACCAATAAATTTGTGCAGAGTTGCCTGGGCCCTGTAATGAAAAAAAACCCAAACCCATTCCTTGTACTTTACTATGACCTGTAGAACTTGTCTGACATTTCTGAGCATGTGCTGCCAGCTGAGCACACCCCAGCTCCTCCCTTCAAGGACTCTGACCAAGGGAGTGGGTTGTCCAGGTCTCTTTACTACAGACAAACCCTGAAGAAACTGGGTAGGGAGACTGATATGTCTAACTCCAGGAACCCTTGTGTGATTTCCTAAGTGTCATGAACCAGGGCTCAGGTGGTACCTTGAGTTATTCATGGAGACTGAGAAGTTCTTGGTCTAACCCATTGACATCCCATGCTGAATTCAGCCTTGACTGCAGACTGTCCCTACATTCTGCCTCTGATGAGGTTTTACAGCCATGTAAATCATGGAATCAGGCACTGCATCTCAAAAGTGGCTGCAGTGAATTCACACCACAGTTTGGTTACATGGAGCCATGCTCCTGCAGAGGCTGCTCCAAGGAGGACAACCTGCCCAAATGCAGTTCACTTCTTGCTTTGGACATGGCTAAATCATATCCTACATCTTGTTTTTCAGCTGGAAAGTGGTTTGCTCACAGTTTTGTGAAATATGACATCCCCCTTTCTCTTCTCCCCCTACTCCTGAGCATGTAGCATTGAATATACCCCTATGGCCAAGTTCAACAAATTACCAGCCAGAAATTTTAATCAGATATTTAATCTTTCAACCATGTAAGTGAGATTTTGTGTTTGCAGTGGCAATAGGCCAGCTCAAACTCAGAGAAAAAGATTGCTTGTAGTGTCCTTGAAGGTGGGTAGCCAGAGAGCAGTGACTCCACTGAGCAGGTCTGGCTGACCTGCAGCTGAAAGGCAGCTGTAATCACCTACAGCACTGTGTGCTTACTGAGCAGAGGAGAGCCAAGGAAGTTATCATCATCTTTGGAATATTGCTGCTCTGTGCATTCAAAATTATTTAGTGTAATAAAGAAAAGAACTAAGCTTTGGTGACAGGAGGCCACAGCAGATGAAATTCTAACACACTCTGCTCCCGAATTTGCAAATCCTGGAGTAATGGGAAGCATCTTCCTAGATCAAATGCCAGTAGTGAAGTTAATGAATCTTCCTGTTTCAAAAGTTCCTTTCCTCGTGCAGAGGCCTTGCACAGACGCATGCCTAAGTGTAGCCATATGCACATAATTCATTCCTGGTTGTAAGGATCTCATCTGATGCTGCAAATCACTTCATGAACAAGTTGATTTTCATAATGTTACCCCTGAAAAGTGTGTTGCAAAGTAGAATATGTGAAGCATTTTTCAGTCATACTTGGTGATCACCTTCATGACTGGAAGCTAGAGGTCCAGTATTCTGACACTGATTTTGCTGTGAATAGTCATGGAAGGTTTACATTCAAAATATTCTTATTTTATGCTCAAGGCCTGAATGCTTTAAAAGTCTGGGAGGATTTGGTTGTCACCAGGGTCTGGGTGGGGTGGCATAGGATCATTTTCTCATTTGCACTAAGTACAAACCTGAGCTCTCTGGAGCAACTAAGCAACCCCAGATTAGGACAGGAATCTTGACTTCACAATTCAGACTTCTCACATAGAAATGTGAAACCCTGTGGGGAAAAAAAAATCTTATTTCCTCAGTGCAGATGTGTCTGCAATCAGTGATTCGTGTCAGCCCATCAGTATTCCCAGTGGTGAAACAGCAGTTAAGGAGGCATTATAGTTCTGTACAAGGAGCCTAAAATTTATTTACCTTGACTATTTGCTCAGCATTTTTCTGGTAGCCATATGAGAAGTGGATGCTAGGAGATAAGTTTGGATTGTTTATTCTTCATTAGAGTCTGAAGAGGTTATACCACTGTGTACCAGGGTCAAGTTTTAGTTCCTTGTTGAACTCTCTGACTCTTCACTGGAGGTGCAGACAAATTCTGCCAGAGATAGGGGCGGTTTTCAGGAAGGGTGTATATAGCTCCTGTCTCCCAGATTGACACAACCTTTGTTTTTTCTAAGTAAAACATACTGCTTTATGGTCTTCCAAAATGTAAATGTTTCTTATGACTTTGATTGCTACAGTTTAATTGCAGTTGTTGTTCACATAACTTGTTTAATATGATTAATGTCATAACAAGTCTGCGGACATTCCTCAGTTCTTTACCTTGACAGTGGAACAACACCGGTGACAAAGTGCAGGTTAGGCCATAATGGATCTCTCTTTTTTTAAGGAATTACCTAGGAGTTCTTAAAAGAAAGATTCCAGTGTTGGCATTCACTTACTGGATAATTTAGTTCATCTTTATTTCCAACAGGATAATTTGATTTCCTCGTAGAACTGTAAGATATGTTGCTTCTGAAATAAGTTGTGTTAGCACATCTACACTCTACAAAAAACTAATCATCCAGTGGGGAGAAAGAAGTACAGAGCATATATTGACTACAGGCATACTGTATATCAGAAGAGATGTCCTCTTGTTCAGGCCAGTATCTGATGGGAAAATGAAATATGGCCTTTACATTTATATCTAGTAGGGATATTAATAAGTGTGAGAGACGGCTCAGTCTGGTTTTAGGCCATGACACTGAAATGAAGCCACTTTATTGGCATTGACAGACAATCTCTCCTTGTCAATAGATGGAAAACAGCCATCCATTTTCATCCTTCTGGATCTTTCTTCAACATTTTACACTCTCGACCTGAAGATACTCCTGTTTCACTTCAGAGTGTTAACAGAGGGACAGGGTAATGTAATAAATGGCCAGGTCCCTCTTGAAGGGATGCCAGGGACTGCTAGATGTAGAAAGCTATCTTTCTGCTGTTGGAAAACAGCAGCACTTAGCAAGTCCCCCAAGGATCAATTCTCTCTCTTCTGCTATTCAATATCTTCCTGCCAGTTGGATGATGTACCAATTCTTGGAACACCCAAATAGTTCTGATCCACCTTCTTGTTGTACAGTCCTGCTGTTTGGCTAATGTGACCAAGGTGACTTTATCTGGATGAGAACAGTACATGGATTAGAGCTCTTGGCTGAAGGCTAAAGCCTGTCATGATCCAGAAAATACTGACAGAAAAAGGTTTTTGTGAAGAGCTGGTATGAGATGTGCTCCTCTTGGTGGGAGGCATGAACCAGAGTTGGTCAGTCACTCCCATGCACTAAGGAAGCTCTTGTGTTCCTCGCTGTTCTCAGAACCTTAGGCACCACTGAACTGAAAGAAGCCTTGTGATTGGACTTCAAGAGAGAAGCACACACTATTCTTGATCATCACTACCCCACAGTAGTTTTAGCTTTCTGTGCCAGTGTCTAACAGCCCTCGCCATTCGAAAATTTTCATTTTATCATTGAAAAAAGTCCCACACTGCAATTTCAGCTAACATTTTTTTTTATCTATATAATGGACAGAAAGAACTTTCATTTTTACTCTTTCTTTGCAGCGGCATTTTATGTATTTCAAATGTATTATCACATCTTCCCTCTGGTCTAAACAAGCCCATATTTTTGTCATTCTTTCTCTATAAGTCATGTTGTCTAAACCTTTGATTATTCATGACTTTTCCTAGTTTCTCCAAGTCTTTTATGAAATGTTTGTTCAATATGGGCACAGTTCTTTACAGATGCCTTCTAGATGCTGCAGAGAATGGAGGGATTTCCTTTAGTCTTAAATAAAATATTGCCTTCTAAAATCCCCATAATTTAGATGAGTTTTTTACATTAATGTCATAAAATTGACTCACCCTTAATGTGTGGTCCCCTACATTCTCTAGTTCAGTTTTGGAAGAACTGTTGCCTATTCAGTTCTTAGCTGTACTTCCATTTTGGCTGAAAATGTCTTTCTAGCCGTAGTACTCTAGTCCTCATTGATAATGTTATTTTAAACCATTTCTTCAGTTCTTCAAAGATTTTTGAATTCTAATCTAACCTCCCAAATATTTCCAGTGTCTTCCAAGAATTGAGAAATCCTTCCTGACATTTTCCAAGTTTTTAATAAAAATGTTGACCCAAGATGGAACTCCTGTGGAACTACAAAGAAACTTTGCACTCTGGCAATGACCTGTTCCCAGCTACTTGCTAAGTAAAGTTTTCCAAGCAGCTGAGCACCTGCTTTACAATAGTTTTGAGCTCATGTTTTCTTATAATTTCCTTAGGAAACTGTCACATAAGGCAGCATCAAAAGCCTTGCTAGCATCCAGATATGTGACATCAGCTCACAAAGACCCATATCCTGCTAGAGAGGAAAATTGAGTTAGGCTTAAGAGAGCTAGTGTTTGCTTGACAAAACCATGCTCCTATGCAGCTATTATCTCTCAAGTAGTTTGACTGTCATCTGATTTTCTGGCTATATGTATGGCTATACAACACTCTACTGTACATGTAGAGCATTATGCTCTGTTATTTTTATGGAAATCAAAATAAAGAACACAGGCCATAGTTTGTGGTTTGGTTGTTTTTTTTTTTTTTTTTGAAGTGTTTTTTTTTTTTTTTTTGAAGTGTTTTTTTTTTTTTTTTTAAGTGCTATATTTGCGCTTTTCTGGTACTCCACAACTTCTTCCATCTATCTGGAGTTTTTGGATCACCGACACTGAGTCCAAATTTGTCATAGTGAATTTAATCAAGTGAAAATCATTTGACAATATCAAACTCCATAAGAGGTAACAATCTGGCATTTTCTACTTTATCCCTGACTAATGGTGTACTAAAAACTTTTGACAAACGAGTTTTATGCCAGTGGAGTTAACTGCAGTCAACATTTTTTCACAGTTCATTGTATTTAGTGAAGAACCAACCAATAAAAAGAACCAACTTGAATCAATATACTTGCAGAATAATGCTTCATTTTTACTTTGCATCCCTTGGGAGATATGCTTTGCCTTAACACTTCTGATTTTCTCTCTGTGGCAGATGATGCTCCTTAGAGCTATCCTCAGTAATGTGCCGTGCATTTTACTTTCTTTTTTTTTTCTTATAGAGAGGGCTATTGAAGAGGTTTAGCAAGAGTAATGATCAGTTCTATCTGGAGCTGTTCAAGATATTTTCTCCCACTCTGACAGTCATTGGTCTGGCTCCAGTTATTCATGCCTGTGCCACTTCCTGGCCAGGCTACAACAAAGCAGAAAGCCTTCAGTGAATCAACGTGTGCAGAAACTGGTCCTGCATTTTCTCAACAGCTGAGGCTATTCCAGATTTGTCATATTTGTCCTCTACTCCTTTGAATGGTGTCCAATCAGGATTTGAATCAAGCTTATGGTTTTATTAACTATATGTCCTCTTGGCCTGAGTGGGGAACCTAAAAAGGCTTGCAGTTAAGCTCTGGGACAAAAGTTGTGGTCAAAGATCCTTTAACAGGACCCTTGATAAGAAAGGGAAAACTGTACAGAAAACAGGGACTTACCAGGTCTTGACCAGTGGCAGGCAATTAAATGACCTCTCCAAAAGCTGATCTTACAGCTCTGCACTGTTGGTACCAGTGACACTTTCTGTATTGCATCTGTCTTTGTGTCTATTTCTATATTACCTTTCCCTGCACATTTTCTTCTGTTGGAAGAGGGAGACATTTCTGAATGCATCACTGCAAGAGGCTCAGATACTCCCATGACAAATGTAATATTGGAGTGTGTACAGAATTTAATAAGATAAATAAACCTTAATGCCAGCATTTTAGCATGAGTATGACTTTGTTTTGTTATGTAGAGCTATTGTCACATTGTGAACAATTTTGGGAAAGTGGAAAAATTCTCAGATTATTAGTTTGATCTTGGTACTCTGCCACAAGACTGATGGGAATTTGGGGGCTTTGTTCTGGGAACGGGTATGGTGGGCAGGCGTAGGAGGATAATATTCAAGGCTTATTGCTTGAAAAGACAGAGATTAAGGGTTTATGACACATGATGAATCTCAGCAACATTTCCATTTCTCTATCTTTCTTTTTGTCCTTATCAAAAGGACAAGATCACCAAGAGGCTCACTAAGTGACTGTCAAAATCTTCAGACCATTGCAATGGGGCTTGTGCAGAGGGTCACTGCAGACCCTCACCAGCTTCTGTGCCCATGTGGATCCAGCTGCCCGAGATGCTGAGGGAAAGCACGTAGCATCACTGTCATTCCCAGATGTGGGTTAGCAGCTACAAACCCCAGCCAGAGGCCTAGCCAGCCAGCCCCATGTGGGTGACAGCCCTGAGGACCACCAGCACCCTGGCAAGAGCCCTAAACTCAACAGTGTCAGATCAAGACAAAGTGCACATGATGTGGTCGAGATCTGGTGTAGTGTCCCCCAAGCTGCCACTTCTGTCTGAAGACCTCCACGGCAAAAACAGAGGACTAACTGTGCTGAGGACAAGGAAACATCATAGGGAACCTTTTCCTAGAACAATGCCTGTCATTTGACTCAGTTGCTCTGTGACCAGTAACATCTCCCTTGTTTTCATTGCTGACAGACAAAAGAGCAGCAGCTCCAAAGATTTCTCAAGGCGTTTTTTTTCAGACTAAGCCGGACACAGGACCCAAGTAATCATCCTTAGAGGTCTACGTCATCCTCTGGTGTCTTGCCCATCAAAATAGAGCCTGCTTCAAAGAAATGACATAGCCCCCTCGATGGCAAAGTGCGTGCACTGGGAGAGAGCTCTTGGATTTCTGACTGCTTCACAGCACACGTCCTTGACTCAGAAGGATTCAAGCTTACCAAAAGCCCTTCAACTATTTTTTGTTTCATTTTCCCAGTGCCCACCAGATTAGAACACATCTTGGCAATGTCACTAGAAGAAAGAGAGAGAGAAAAGAAAACGACAAGAAAACAGCTGCCAGTGTTTCAACTACAAACACTGTTGAAGGGTCTGTGAAACTTGCCATAAAAGTACTACAGACAGAAATGTTCTTTGCTTTGTATGATTTTTGGAAAGTTTCAAATTTCAGTTGGTACTATGTGTAAAATCAACAGGTCTGTGCAAATACATCTGGATCAAGATTGACAGGTGGGAAAAGCTTGCAAGACCCTGTCAGAGCCAAAGAGATCTCTGCTCTGTGTGTGCCAACGGAAGAACTCCTGCTCTTGCTTCACAAAGATAAGGGTCTTTTATAGTAAAATGAAAACAAGGAATCAAAGGGTAAGAATCAGTCCTCTAGTATCTCATCCTGTGTGTGACTTGATCAAGGGATATTCATGACTCCCAGCATCATAGACAAGATGAGAAAGGAAAGTGTGGGATGGATGCTCAGTTTATTCCCTTGCTGCTGCCTGTAGGCAGGAGATGAACTTTAATGAACACCCATGATTTAACAGAAAATGGTGCTAAGCATCATGGTATTTCTAACCTCAAATTGTGACATTCTGTTAAGCATCAGGATATTTTTAAGTATTGTCAGAATGAGCCTGTTCCCCTGCACCCTGATGCGGCAGCCCACAGGAACATATATTCAAGATTTCCATTGCAAACATGAAGATGGAAAAGCTGACATTGTCACAAAATCACATGATTCTGGGAGGCACAGCCATAAGAACTAAAACCAGAATCTAACAGGTGTTTCGATTTAACTGGAAGAATAGACAACATTGGCACTGCATACTTGCAGTAACGTTTATACTTTATCGTGAACAGAGGGATATCTAGATCTATACATTTCTGTATGTTTCTAACTTACCCTAGTTGCTCTTCTTCTAAGGTTCATTGTAAAACTTATATACATGGAAACATCTAAGTCAAGCAGGCAAATTTCTTTTCTGTTCCTCTTCTTTAACAAAAATTATTTGCATCAAGTGGCTGTAAAGTTATGTCCTACATATAATGTTGTACCTATGGCTTGGCAGTGATTTTTGTCTTAAGAAAGACTGGCAGAAGGACTGTGTGATGCTCATGGGGGAAAAAAAGGCTATTTTTAAATCTTTTCTGGAGTTTCAGGAGAGGAACACTCAAGAGACACTTGCTCACACTCAGTTGTATGTGATTAAATCTGTTCTTTGATGTGTTCTAGTGGTTTCCAGAGAGAAACACGTATCCAGGTCTGCTTGGACTCCAAGCTGGTCATTTCCTTCTGTTTCTGTTCTGGCTCTGGGTCTCCATCATCCGCCACCTCTTGTTCCTGTCCATCTGTAAAACTCATAAGACCTGATTTAAACACAGGCAAACGATGACTTGGAAGTGCTTGAAGGAAGGGATGTGCTTCCAGATTCAAGTGTTTGTGTTGTCTCAGAAGAAAACTTTGACAATGAGAGTCCTACACATGGGAAAAAGCTGTCAGCTTTTCCACAGAAAAAACTAATCTCTTGTGTTATCACCTTTAGATATATATAGAAAATCCTGTGGAGGCTTCACCTTAGTGTGTTGATTGAGCCATATTTTAAAAAGTCTATAGTCTGAATTTTTAAAATATTAGTGAGGTTTCAGTCAAAATGGGCAAACAGCACAGTCTTCATCACAGTGAACTTCACAAATATCACATCAAGCCTTAGGAATATTTTGATAATTTTATTTTATAACCAGTGACAAACCTAAATTAGGAGGAAAATTTAGCTACTTTCACAGTATAGAGGTGAGAAGAAAAAAGGGGTACCTGCCCTGTGGTTATGGAGCTGGCCTGAGGAAGCAGAACCAGGGTCTAGTGCTTGATACAAGAAATCCTCAAAATAAAAAGGTCTAAATATCCAGAGTGATAACTCCAAAAACAGTTTTATTGCTGTTGTCACTGCCCTAAAGTAATCTAAAAAAGGACTGTCTTTGAAAATGGCCCTCATCTTTTAGATGAAGTTAGGGTCTTCCCTTTTAAACCATAGCTTAAACTGTAAATGTGTAGAGCTTAAATCAAAGTCCTCTCCTGGGTATTTTTCCTGACTAGGGGAGGTAGCCAGAACTGAGATGCTTAATGGTCTACATGCCTCATCCAGATCCTGTAGGTGCCTTACTTTGGGCTATAGATATACCTAAAATCCCAGTGGGTTCTTAGCCATCAGGTAAGCCACAAGCCATCTTTTCAATGTCTCCCAACAATCATGGTCTTAGAATCACAGCATTTGACCATTTAGCAGTAAATACAGATCTTGCATTTCACAGTTACTGTTGTGGGTCCTGTCCCTTGATTTGAGGCTGTTCATCTCATCACAGCTTCACCCTTGGTAAAGCATGACCTGCAGCTTCTGAGGAGAACTAGAAAAGAATTAGAAAAGAAATAGTTCTGAGTAGAACTAGAGAAAATACAGCCTGTAGCCATAATCCTGATAGGGGGTTTATTATTATTATTATTCAATTATTTTGAGTAGCTTAATCCTCACCAAGAGCTTTGGCAATGTAACACTATTATTACTCATCATCTTCCTCGAACTATTGTACCTACCAGCTACACCCAGGCATCACTAGGCTGAGATGTATATGTAAAGCACATGGTGGGAGGATCAAGCCAATAGCTCCTAATTAGACACAACTTTCAATCCTTTTGAAAGGTAATTTGTAGTTGTTTACATTACTGTGGCACTTTGAAAATTTATAGGTGGCTTTCTGCTACAACCTGATACAACAGTGGCCCTTTGCATCCACTAAAGCAAGTCACATGATAGGGGTCATTCAGCAGATCTTGATAGATTGTGCAAGGGGCACATTTAAAATATCAATTCTTTTTTCCCCTCTTTCCTACTGGCAATTAGGTTGGCAGATCAACTCTTTCTGGGTGAACTGGTATAGGTTCAGGCTGCTGGACAATGTGGTCTTGACCACTGCTGTTTTTCACTCTCAATATTTTTGTGAGTTCCATAATGATAATGGACAACCTTGCCTAACCTAGTCAAAGACAGACAGAATTTGCTTCATCATTTCTGGTTTCCAGTAAGAACTCAGTGATCCATAAAGGAATAATCACACAAAAAGTGAGTCTGAATGCAATGGCCCCCAAAACCACCAGATCAGAGAGACCTCCTTGGAGCTGCTAGATGATTAAATGTGTTCAGTTGTGCACACTGGGATGACAGAGAAACTAATTACATGGATGTGAAGGAATGCCCTGCAGTATGGGTAAAAGCAATGCCCAGAGGAAAACTGAGATGGTGCCTTCATGCCTGGCACTCCTCTCCTTAGGCAAAGAGTGATCTTGCTGCCGATAGCAGCGTTACCTGTGTGTTAAAATCCCTCCTGGGCAAAGCATAAGGATATAGTCACCCCAGCCAGGCCACCAAAATTTGCAGCTCAGTGGGAAGTATCTGCCTCCTGCATGAGAAGGCTGCTCGCTCACTTCCACGGGGGCAGGGGAGGAGGGGTGGGAAAGGAGCCCCGGGGGAGCTGCAAATAACAAATAACCATTTCAGCTGTTGCAGCAACAGCAGAATAGAACCGGGGAGGACAGTCGGGGCGGAGGAGGGTGCTTACAGGCAAGTGCCTGGATTCCGGCGGCCGCCTGGCTCCCCCGTCGCCGGGCTCACGGGGCCGCAGGACACGAGTGTCGCCGCGGTCCGTGGGGCGCGGGCGATGCCGGGGGTCCGGGCCAGCGCCGCCGGCTCCACGGCGCTCTTGTTGTTGTTGGTCCGCTGCAGGAACTTGGCAGGGGCGCGCAGCCGGTCCCCGCTTCGGGTCCCACAGGCAGGAAAAGTCTCCCAGCCTGCGGAGGAGACAGCCTGGCTGTAAGAGCCCCGCCGGCTCTGCTGCAGATAAGTTAATGTACACAGAAGGGACGTAAATTACCACGACCCTCAGCAGCAGGACATTGGCCAGGGCCTGTCAGGAGGAGGACAAGCGCCGGCGAGCTCCGCGCCTCGCTGACATTTACCTCCAGATAGAGCCGCCGCTGCCCGGCGAGGAAGGACCTGGTGGAGCCAGGGCTTCCTTGAAAACAGCTGCCTGTCCCTGACACCTACAAACTAATGCGGGTTTAATCAGGGGAATTAACGGAGGGCGGTGCGCTGTTTTCCCAAACGATTTGCATGGGGACGGCAGCCTTTTTCCCCC
This sequence comes from Horornis vulcanius, assembly GCA_013401035.1. NCBI lineage: Eukaryota > Metazoa > Chordata > Aves > Passeriformes > Scotocercidae > Horornis > Horornis vulcanius. The sequence goes on from VZUA01065710.1 coordinate 21,301, forward strand.
TCCGCCGCCTCCTCTGTGGCTCCACTGCCATTTCCCTTATGTTTCTTTATCTGAGATGATTTTTCTTTTTTCCTGCCCTCCCCCACCTTCGGGGAGCCAGACGTGCCTTCATCTCCACCCCCCGAGCCCTGACGACACTCACCTCCCTGTTTACACACTGACATCACGGAGCAGCCTCCCTCCAGCCCAGAAATAACCCCTGGGAATAAAGCAAACAGGAAAAGGCCACTGCTGTTGCCTCCTTCTCAGCTACAGCCACATCACCCCTTTCAGGGACTGCACCCACACGGAGAGTTGCACGGGCAGTGGGATCTGGGAGATCTTCTCCAGCCCGGTGTCACCATTGTGACATGAAATCACACAAGATGCCCGACTGACAGGGTCTGCTTGCCAGAGGGATGGCAGAGCCCAGATGGGATAACTGCGTCCACATAACAGAAGGACTCCATGGGAGGGCCAAGGCTGGACACCAAGTCTTCTGCTTCAGCCATTACACCATGCTTCTCCACAAAATTATGTTTCCCTCTCTCTCCTTGCCTGTGTTTCATTTCCTTCATGAGGGGACACAGTTAAACTAAAAGCCAGGCAGGTATACTGAATGGACAGTGGGAACAACAATGGGAAAATATCTGCAAGGTCACCCTGAGTTTTTCCAAATAGCATCTTGTAATCCACACACAGCCCATTAATTTCAGCGGGACTCCTTGTGTGGTAAGCTCCTACCCGAGATGTGTGTGGGAGGCTCATTTGGGCCCATGGAGATTTCATTATTATTGTAAGCTTCAGCTTTAGAAGGCTCCGGGGGACAGCGCTTTGCTTTTGCTCTTAGGGAAGAGCCAGGCTCAGTCAGGCTAATTTCTGTGTCTTTAACATACTGCCTGCCCTCGCTTCCATGAGCTCTGCTCTCTTGTGCTTGTTAATTACTCTGTCTGGACACCTGGCAGCAGTCACTACCGTGGCTGTGCTCACTAGAATTATGCTGGGTTGTTTAGGTTGCATAAGTGTCCCTAAATGTGTAACTTATTTTCTCTGGCTTTGGAAAGGCAATTGCGCAGCAGCGAGGAATGGGTAACTTTAGGAGGGCCAGAGAGCAGGTGCTGTGCCCACAAAGACCTTTTTGCTTTCCAGTTTTCCCCCAGAGATGCAGGGTACAGTGTGACGCTCTTGGACCAGCCTCTCTGAATCCATAATGGTTTTATGCAGTTGGTTTCACAGGCATATCTGGCCATGGAGTTGGAGAGAGCAAGCACAGGAGGCTCTTGCCCAAAGCCTTCATAACCTGTGTTAGAGAAAACAANTGTGTGGTAAGCTCCTACCCGAGATGTGTGTGGGAGGCTCATTTGGGCCCATGGAGATTTCATTATTATTGTAAGCTTCAGCTTTAGAAGGCTCCGGGGGACAGCGCTTTGCTTTTGCTCTTAGGGAAGAGCCAGGCTCAGTCAGGCTAATTTCTGTGTCTTTAACATACTGCCTGCCCTCGCTTCCATGAGCTCTGCTCTCTTGTGCTTGTTAATTACTCTGTCTGGACACCTGGCAGCAGTCACTACCGTGGCTGTGCTCACTAGAATTATGCTGGGTTGTTTAGGTTGCATAAGTGTCCCTAAATGTGTAACTTATTTTCTCTGGCTTTGGAAAGGCAATTGCGCAGCAGCGAGGAATGGGTAACTTTAGGAGGGCCAGAGAGCAGGTGCTGTGCCCACAAAGACCTTTTTGCTTTCCAGTTTTCCCCCAGAGATGCAGGGTACAGTGTGATGCTCTTGGACCAGCCTCTCTGAATCCATAATGGTTTTATGCAGTTGGTTTCACAGGCATATCTGGCCATGGAGTTGGAGAGAGCAAGCACAGGAGGCTCTTGCCCAAAGCCTTCATAACCTGTGTTAGAGAAAACAAGTATGAACAAAGATCACACAAAAACACTGCTTTTCTGATAATTATTATTATTTTTAATATATTTACTGAGGACAGGATTTCCAGTGGTTTCCCATAAGCACCACCATTCCCATCCACTTTTTGAAAGGCAGAGGCTGTGCATAATCATGGCTGTGTCCTGTGTTTCCTGGGAACGTTGCTGGGACATCCCTTTCCCCAAACAGTCTCTCCCACTCTGCCACCACAGACTGCTAATGCCATACAACCTCTCAGTGACACAGTGTGGGACACAGACTCTCCAAGCTAAAGCAATGCCCTTTGTTGGGGCCAGCTGCTATTGCCTTTTCCCTTCTGGCAAGGGGGTGACAGTCCTCCATGTGCCTTCTGCTTCCCTCCAAAGGAATTATGAGGAACAAAAGTTATCTGAGGAAGGCTAATGGCAGACAAGTACATGGACTGTAGAACTCAGGTTGCAAGCACTTTATAATATGACTATTTTTGGGATACTCTGGGATGAAAGAAGCTGTGTAAGTAGCATGGATAGTAAAAGATAGAGGTGATGTGCCTACCATTTTGAGTGAAAATACCCTCTAAACTGGTTACTTAGTGCCCTGCCTATCATTATGGCTTGAAAAAAGTAATGACTTTTAATCAAGGAACTAGTCAGGGGATTGATTATCCTTCCCATAAGTGCATTACCTCATGATAGCTCCTGGGAAAGAAGACTGCTCCAGTGGATATATACTTCTTTTTTTTTCTGTTTGGGTTTGGGGTTATTATTATTATTATTATTATTATTATTATTATTATTATTATTATTATTATTATTTTTTGTTCCCCTGCCTTTCTGAATGGAAATGCTTCCTCTTTTTTGCCTCCATCAAAATATATTTCAATGTGAAAATGTATTTCAGATCCTCACTGAAAATTAGAGGTTGGAGGGAGTTTTTCTGCAGAGGAAAGAAGAACAGAATAAAAATAAAGAACTGGAGTAAAGGAATAAAGAACTGGAGCACAAAATATTGGGGNTCACAGTAATGGCTTTTCTAGGATTGTTACAGGGTCAAAGTGTGACCAGCATGTAAGGGTTTGGTTGTGGCAACACCCTTTCTGCTCAGGAGAGCATGAGGGTAGAACCCCATGAGAGTCCAGGAGTGCAACATGGTCAGACGGCCAAATCCTCTCCCACCTCCAGGAACAGTTCAACATCCAGCCCTGGAAAAGAGAAGAGGCTGGGGTTGGTTCTTGGGTGTGTTCCTTCAGCTCCTAGAGAACAGAGGACTGCAGGCTGCTCTGCTGCAAGATGAAGAAGTGAATAAAGCAGCAGCCATTCCCTCTGTGCATGTGCCAAGGACAGGACCCTCCAATGCCTCTCCAGTGCCAGGAGACATGGCTTCCCCAGAGGGCCAGCATGTGTGAGCTGTGGCACTGGCAGGCTCCACAGCCTGATGCATGTTTTCATCTCTTCCTGCACAGAATGCCCCCCATGTTTTCTTCCAAAATACATCCACGTTCCTGGCACTGGAAATCTTTTATCTTTATGTGTTGTTTTGAGCACACCCACTGCTTCCTGACTTAAAGCACTTATGGCATAGACAGAGATTTACTGACATCAGATAGTGGTTTTCTTAAAGCTGCTTTAAGCCAGATTGTTCTTTTGGTGGACATGACACAACTGGGCTTCATTTAGATGGAAAATAAAGATCAGTCTTCCCAAAGCAAACGTTTGGAGCAGGAAACTAAACTATGAATGAATGTATCTTGAACGCTGAGGGTCTAATGGAAAGGACTGGCACAATTGTGGTTCGAGCAAATGCTGGTTTTGATTCCAGAGGGGCTAAAATCTGATTCTAATTTGGGGAACATGCCTAGCTTCATGGCAGGTGCCGGTGACTTCAAACCAGGACCACAGCCATGCAAAATACACTCAGAAATAGCTCCAAATGGCACTTTCTCAGTCCATCCACAACATCAGAAACAAGGAGGAGGATGGATAGTACAGAAGAGGTTTCCTTTTGGGCCCAGCTCCTGCAACTGCTTCATCCTTTCTCCTGTGCTCAGTCAGGACCATCCCCCCCACTCATACTGCAGCCCAGCAGGAGTCCTGAGGGCTGGAGAATTCAGCCTCACATTTTTTGGTGATCTGTTGCTGTGTTCATACCTTTTCAGTGCACTTTATTTCAAAACTCTGTTCTTTCTTGTTTTCAAATGGAACTTCTGTAGTGAGTCACCCCTAAAATACCCAGTGCTATGTAAACATGCCCAAGCTCTCCTGCAAGAAGGAATCCCAGCTTTTAATGCTGCAGCAGACAGCCTGATGAGAGGCTGGCCCATCTGTGTGCCTAAATGTCCAGGCATTTTGCTTCAGGATGCAGAGGCTGGGGTTTATTTTTCCCACTAATATAAATGCAGATTTTGACACACAGGTGCTGAGGGATTTGGGGAGATATCTCTGATTCAGAAAAAAAAAAAAAAAAGTTGTTTGACTGTACATAGATGGTCTCTGGCTTCCTTCAGGGATGCTCCCCCTTTCCCCCAGCCTTGCACTTTGAATAAGCATCCAGAGGCATGGAAGCTTATCCAGATTTATCCAAATCTCTTTGAAGCGATGGATTAAGGCAGGAACCCTGGGACCCAGGCCAAGAAACCTCAACTGCACAAGTCAGTGAGAAACCAAGAGTCTGTCCAGGGGAGCTGGCTAAGGAAAAATGAAGAAGTCCATCCCAGGGAGGTGACAGGAAGGGATCATGTGTCTGCGGAAGAAGGGCTCCATGGGGAGCTGAGAGAGGGGAATGAGAGGGAAGGGGATGAGCCAGACTGGGAGGGCTGGGAGAATGCTCACTGTGGTAGGCTCAGCCCCAGTTGCCTTAAGCTAAGCCTGCCTTATGGGTCTTTGACCCTGGCTGCAAATCTTGCACAAAGGAATTATGATGGGAGGCTTCTGGTGCTCTCTGGCAGTGGCTGCATCAGCAACACTGGTGAGGCAGCCTGTTATCCCAGGACAGGTTACCCTGTGGGAGACAACAAAATCTTATGAAATAATTACTGGTCCCAAAGAAGAAGAACAGAAGGTTTCTATTCACCTTTTTCCATGGCAAAGGATAAGAGGACATTTAATGAAATACTGATATATGGCAAAATAGGAACTGATGAAAGGAAATCCTTATAGATACAGCATAGTCTAACCTGATGTCATTCTATGGTACAAGACACCACTTCTTCTACAAGCCTTGTGGGACTGAGCAGAGAGTGAGATATATGGACAAGTAGCAGGGTTTTACCAATCCATTGTATAAAGGTCAATAAAGGGGATGGGATTGCCTGACAGTTTGTTATAGATTTTGCTGCTTTGTTTTTGTTCTGGGTGTATCAAAATATTTTCACTAGACCAATGTTTGGACCAAGAAAGGCAGATTAAACCACCCTAAGACATGGTTTGGGGCATAACTTCAGCAAAAATGGCAGGGGGAAAGAGGCTGGAAAAAGGGGAAAGAGCCAAAAACCTCTGCTGTCCTGCAGCTCAGCAGCCCCATGCCCTGGGACCCATGTCTTGCTGTGGGCTGAGACAGAGCCTCAACCACCCAGAATGTCTCCCAGAGCAGGAGTTACTCTTTTCCAGACACCTAGTTTGTTGTCGTCAATGTTTGTTTGGCCTTGGTTTTATCTTAGCTGTTTCATTCATCTTTACTTTTGGTTGTTTATTTTTGCTACCCAAATTAACCAAACAACAGGCAATTAGGCTATTTTACTGAGTAAAATATATGCATGTCTCGTGTCCTGGGCTTCCAAAAATGGGTGGGAGCAGAAGTAATATTACTGATTTACAGATTTATTTTTTTTTAACAATTGATGTTGTTGTGACTGAGGCTGGGAATTGCCTTAAAGCAGAAAAGCTGTAGTAATTTCAGAGCAGAGCTGCAGCTCACAAGTGTGTCTCCACATAAGAAAGGTAAATTGATACACAGGTAAAATAGGCACTGAGCTTTGAAAGCAGAGACTGTTTTTCACTCATTTCTTCACTGATATGAAGACTTTTGAACTACCAAAGCTGCATAACACCCTCCCCAATCATGCTGTAGCATGAATTTCCACTTGTTAATTGCTCCTGAGTGAAGTTTGTGGGTCATGGAGCAAAAGGACAATCAGCACTTCAAACTCCTATGGTACTTTTGAAACGTGGGCAACAGTCTGTTCCCCTCTTCACCCATTATTTTTTTCTTTTTCTCCCCATGTGCAACAAGGAGTACAAGAGGGAGCACAGAGCTGATGGGCTTCTCTGTAATGCACTTCTTGGAAGATGAGAAAGCCTAGAAATTGCTAATGAAAAGCTAGTCAGGCAAGAGTTTGCACCCAGCTCAAAGGCCCATGTGATTTGTTTTAAGCAAAGGGGAGGCTATCACCTGGTGGTNAATATGAGGGGAGGGAGGGTGCTGAGAGGGGAAGTGACAAGTCACTTCCAAATATGAAGGAAAAAACATTCAAAATGTTTGTCTTAGAACTATTTTTCTGGTTAATGTTTAACCTTTCACTTTTTCAAAGTAATGTTCTTGTTATCAGTTCCATTGCTGAAGGTCACATATAGAATAAAAGTCATATCTTAAATGTGAATAAATAACACAAGCAGAAATTAATTGAGTGCAAGTGACTCATGCGACATTTAAGGTTTTCTTTACCTACCAATGTAAGCAAATGGTGTAAGCATGTCCCTTTTTGTCCCATGAGCTGAAAAGAAAGCAAGCGAGCCAGAAATGACCTATTGTTCCACAAATGCACTCGAGCTCCATTAGGAAGGCTCTCGTCCTCAAACCTAGCTATTCTGGGAAGCAAACAACTGTAGGACGAAGGGGATGTCAGTGCCCTGGCAGGGGACAGCTTGGAGGGCAGGGGAAGGCTCCCCACTAACAGGGAGCACTGGGAGGGCCTTTAAGCTGTGATTTTGACTGATGTTTGGACTGATTTTGTTCTCTGATAGGAATCCAGGGGATAAAAACAAATGTTTTTGAGGAATTTGGCACCAATAAATCAATCATTTCATTAAAGCAAACAAACAAGATGTATATGGCTTGTCTCCTGTGTTCAGGAGTCTCAAAGAGCTTTACGTGCACTCAGGGGTCATCCACTAAGGGGATATGTTCATGTAAAGGGGAAGCTAACTGGAAATAGCAAAGAGTGTCCTTCAGATTTCCTTCATGGTAAATCCCTAATAGTGTCTATTTATGGACTAAAGTTGCCCTTCTGTTTCATAAAGGAGAAACAGGGATAGAAAAGAAGCAAATGCCGGCACATAAGGATTTTTTACAATCACCTGGCTCACTGGTGAGGTTATAAATACACGTTCGAATTGCACAATCTGGAAGCATCAAATATTGAGAAACTCCTCTTTCATTGCAAAGATATTGATTCCTCACCCAAGATCCAGAAATTAGGAAGGAAAATGGCTGCTTTAAAATGCCAGGGTGTAATTCTCATTATTTTATCAATTATTTGTACATTCTAGAGCAAATCCTCTGTTGTTGAACAGTTGTTTCCTATAGAAGGCATAGAAGCAGCAACCACTTGTCTTGTAGATTTCAGTGAATCCAAACCTTTTCTAAGATTACTGCTGAGACAATTCCTGAGATGGTTGTAAATAATTAGACAGGATTTATTTATCCAGGTCTTTTGGTAGTGTTTATTGTGATCTACTCTGTTGATAAAACCGGACAGTTTAAAGGAAAAAGAAAATGCAGAAAGCAGCATTATCAAGCAATCAGCTTCCTACATAATTTATGAACTACTGTCCTCACAGAACAATAGAATCATAGAATTGTTTAGGTTGGAGAGCACCTCTAAAATCATCAAGTTCAGCTGTTAACCCAGCACCCCCAAGTCCACCATTAAACCATGTCCCC
>VZUA01065719.1:0-10481 GCA_013401035.1 Horornis vulcanius
TATTTCCTTGGTTTTAGGTACCTTGTGCAAAGATGTCAAATGCACTGCCATTTATCCTACTCTGCATATTCCCAATGCTGCTGTCAGGGGCTTGGTTTCCCAAAACTTTACCCTGTGATGTCGGATCTTCAGAAGGCACTGTGACAGTGGACTGCACTGACCGGCGCCTTACAGAAGTCCCCAGAGCGATCCCTGGAAATGCTACCAACCTTACCCTGAGTATTAACCATATTCCCCACATCTACCCAACATCCTTTGATCGTCTTGAAAACCTCCAGGAGATTGACTTCAGATGCAACTGTGTGCCTGTCAAAATGGGGCCCAAAGATCATGTGTGCACCAGCCCACTGAAAATTGAGAGTGGTAGTTTTGCTGCCCTGACAAGACTGAAGTCTTTGTATTTGGATGCAAACCAGCTGGCAGAAATACCCCGAGGTCTTCCTGCTACTTTAACCTTGCTGAGCCTGGAAGCAAACAGTATCTTTTCTATCCAAAAAGCCAGCTTCTCAGAGCTAGGAAACATAGAGGCATTGTATCTTGGACAGAACTGTTACTACCGCAATCCATGCAATGTTTCCTATGAAATTGAGAGAACAGCCTTTCTGGGGCTGAAGAAGTTGACAATACTATCCCTGAAGTCCAACAACTTAACACAAATTCCACCCAATTTGTCATCTACTTTAAAGGAACTGTATATTTACAACAACATGATTGAAGAGATTCAAGAACAGGATTTAAGTGGCCTTCCCAACCTAGAAATTCTCGACCTAAGTGGCAATTGCCCACGTTGCTATAATGCCCCATATCCTTGCATTCCCTGTCCCAAGAGCTCAATCCAGATACATTCAAAGGCTTTTGACTCCTTGGAAAATTTAAGAATTTTGCGGCTTCACAGTAACTCTCTTCGCCACATACCCAGCAGCTGGTTTAAAAACATCAAGAATCTCAAAGAACTTGACCTCTCCCAAAATTTCCTCATGAAGGAGATTGGGGATGCTCAGTTTTTGACATTTATCCCCACCTTAGTGCAGCTTGATCTGTCCTTTAATTTTGAACTGAAGGTGTATTCTCCCTTCTTGAATCTTTCTACAACATTTTCTTCTCTCTCAAACCTAGAAACCTTGATGATCAAGGGTTATGTCTTTAAAGAACTCAGAGCACAAGATCTACATCCACTGCTCAGTCTTAGGAATCTAACCATGTTGGATCTTGGGACTAATTTTATTAAAGTGGCAGACCTGACTGTGTTTGAAGAATTCCCAGCTCTTAAGTTCATTGACCTCTCAGTGAATAAAATTTCTCCTTCTTCAGAGGAAAGCAACTCCTATGGATTTTGCTCTAATCCTGGCATTTCAGTCGAGCAATACAACAGGCAAGTACAACAAGAGATGCATTATTTCAGGTATGATGTGTATGGGCGAAGCTGCCGTTCCAAAGACAAAGAGGCTTCTTCCTACCAGTCTTCAGTTAAGGAAGATTGCCTTAACTACGGAAAAACTATGGATTTAAGCAGAAACAATGTATTTTTTGTTAACCCCTCAGACTTTCGGGGACTTAGCTCCCTCAAATGTCTCAACTTGTCAGATAATGCAATAAGTCAAGCTATAAATGGAAGTGAATTCTCTTACTTGTCTGGATTGAAATATCTGGATTTTTCTAACAACAGGATTGATTTGCTATACCAAACTGCTTTCAATGAATTAAAACATTTAGAAATTCTAGATCTGAGCAATAACCAGCATTATTTTCTGGCAGAAGGTGTTACTCATGTGCTAAATTTTATGAAAAACCTAGCCCATTTGAAGAAGCTGATGATGAATGAGAATGACATTTCTACCACTACTGATACTGGAATGGAAAGTCAGTCTCTTCGAATTTTGGAATTCAGAGGCAATCGCTTAGATACTCTGTGGATGGATGGCAATGCTAGATACCTGTCCTTCTTCAAGAATCTGACCAGCCTGGAAGAACTGGATATTTCCTTCAACTCACTGAGTTTTTTGCCTCATAGTGTTTTTGAAGAAATGCCTCCCAGTCTCAAGGTTCTCAACTTAACCAATAATCAACTGAAGAGTTTCATCTGGGGAAACCTCCCCTCTCTGAAGAACCTAGTAACTCTGGACCTGAGCAATAACCTTCTGACTACTGTTCCCCGAGAACTGTCCAACTGCACTTCATCTCTCCAGAAACTGATGCTCCGAAACAATCGCATTCAGCGGTTAACCAAATATTTTCTCAGAGGTGCTTTTAAACTGAGGTACTTGGACCTCAGCTCAAACAAGATTGAAATAATTAAGAGATCCAGCTTCCCTGAAAATGTCATTAACAACCTGGAGATGCTGCTTTTGCATGGCAACCCTTTTAAGTGTAATTGTGAGGCTGTGTGGTTTGTCTGGTGGATCAATCGCACGCAGGTGACCATTCCTCTTCTGGCCACAGACGTGACCTGTGCTGGCCCAGGGGCACATAAGGGAAGGAGCGTGGTTTTCTTGGACCTGTACACCTGTGAGCTGGACACGTCGTATTTGATCCTGTATGCTCTGTCAGCTTCAGCCGTCCTTGGCTTGCTGGTGTTCACAGTGATGAGCCATCTCTACTTCTGGGATGTCTGGTATAGCTACCATTACTGCAGTGCCAAGCTGAAGGGCTATCGGCGCTTGTCTTCACCAGCTGCTTGCTACGATGCCTTCATCGCCTATGACAGCGAGGATCCAGCTGTGAACGAGTGGGTGCTGCAAGAACTGGTTGAAAGGCTGGAAAACCAAAAAGCCAGGCAGTTCAATCTATGCCTGGAAGGAAGGGACTGGCTCCCAGGACAGCCAGTCTTTGACAACCTTTCCCAGAGCATTCAGCTGAGCAAAAAGACCATATTTGTGCTGACCCACAGGTATATTAGAAGTGGCCGCTTCAAGACAACGTTTTATATGGCTCATCAGCGGCTTCTGGATGAAAAAATGGATGTCATTATCTTGATATTTCTTGAGAAGGTTTTGCAGAAGTCCCGCTATGTCCGTCTGAGGAAGAGGCTGTGCAGAAGTTCAGTCCTGGAATGGCCAACTAATCCTCAGTCTCAGCCCTACTTCTGGCAGTGCCTGAAAAATGCCATAGCTACGAGCAATTCTCTGGCTTACAACAAGCTTCTCCAAGAAACTGTTTAGTTGTACTCTTCCCTAAATATTGTTGGGATACACATGCACCTTGCTTGGCACTTTTTAGTTTGCAGCAAGGAATGATGCACTACTCCCTGGAAGTCACTGTTGCAGAAAATCAGCACTTCTAGGTTTTAGTTCACTATAGGCCTCCAGCATCACCTATGGTTGGTTCAAGTGTGGGTTAGACACTTGGTCAACATGCTCAAGTACACAGAGTGAAGGGGTGGCTGGACCATGCCTAGAAGTTGCTGCTGCTCAGACACTGTTGGAATAAATGGGATTTTAATAAAAATGTATAATTTCTCTATTTGCTATATTTATGAAAATCAAGAAAAGAAATCACTGACACATTGTGTCCAGAAATAGCTTTAGAAAAGCTGGTTCTTTGATTTTAGGAGTTGGGAAAATAAAAGATTTTTTATCTTTTCTTCTTAGGCTTACAGCTTCTGTGTCTACTACTTCTGTCTGAGTAGGGAAACTGGGGAAAGCAAATTCTGTTGGGACTGATGTCATGGGCTTGGTTCTAGTACAGGAACTCTCCCATTGTTGCACAGTCAAAAAGCTCACAAATCTGAAGAGACTTGGAAGTATGTGCGTGGACTGAAACGTGAAGAAAAGTGAGATATGTGTTCAGAAGATGTAGGCTGTAGGTAGATAAATGGATTCCTTGTGAATGGAGCTGCTGCATGAGTGCAAGGAGAGGGAGCAGGACAGCACATGGGCAGAGGGAGAGGCACAAGGCAGATGGAGAAAATCAGTTAAACCAAAGAGACAAAGAACTAGATATCTTCTGTCTTCTAGATCTGTTCCAATCCAAACAATTCTATGATTCTGTGATCTTAGCTGCCTCTGGCAGTTCTTTGTCTAGCTGTTCTGTCTGGTCCTTTCTTTAAATAGCCCCTTTTTGATTTAGTTTAGTAGGCATGCAGGCAGACAAGAACACAAAAACAAACAAGAAAACTAATGTTCATATAATATCACAGATAATATGATTTTTTTTCCTTATAATTATCATAGTGGTGTTATTGATTTACAACAGAAGCAGGAGAAAGATCAGGGCCTGTTTAGAAGAGTGGATATTTTATGATTTTATTTTAACATTGGAAAGAGGATCTGGGGAACTAAAGGCCTGTCAGCCTGACATTGGTGCCAGTGAAGGTCATGGAGCCAATAATCTTGAATGCCATCATGCAAGAAGTACAGGACAACCAGTGTATAAGGTCCAGCTGACATGGGTTTATGAAAGGCAGGTCTTCCTTGATCAGCCTGATCTCCTTCTGTGACAAAACGACCTGCTTAGCGGATGAGGGAAAGGCTGTGGATGTTTTCTATCTAGAGTTTAGTAAAGTCTTGTATGAAATTCCCCACAGCATTGTTTAGCCAGGAAAAAAGGCAGCTCAGGGAGACCTTATCACTCTCTCCCACGACCTGAAAGGAGGCTGTACGCAGTGGGACTCAGTCTTTTCTCCCACGTAGAAAATGACAAGATGAAAGGAAATGGATTGGAGTTGCACCAGAGGAGTTTTACATTAGATATTATGAAAAAAAAAACATGGAAATGGTTGTCAAGCAATGGAACAGACTGCCCAGGGAAGTCGTGAAGTCACCATCCCTGGAATTGTTACAAAAACATGTGGATAAGGTACTTGAAGATATGTTTTAATGAAGAACATAATGGTGCTATGTTGATGTTTAGACTTGATGGCCTTAAAGTCCTTAATTATTTTGTGATGCTATGGTTTCTTACGGTTGCGTTTTAAACCTACAAGTTGAAGTTCAATTACTTTGTGCTGATTGTGACCGAGACAGTCACCAATCATCACTCTGCCCATGAATCCCTCTCTGTTTCCAAACAACAAATCTAGGTGGGCATGTTTCCTAGTCACTTCTCTTAATTTGTCCACCAAGAAATCATCTTCAACATGCTTCAGGACCACTTGGGTCCATTGTATGGTATTCCTAATTGAGGTCTAGAAAGTTAAGATCACCCATAAGGACAAGGACAGATGATCTAGAGATAGTTCTTAATTTTTTATGGAATAATTCCTCAGTGTCATGGTCCCAGATAGGTGATTGATAGTATACTCCCAGAAAAACATGCACCTTCTCAGAGACTTAACCATGTAATCACCAACTCCTCCCTCATATAAAGAGCCATCCCCTGACTTGCCTGCCCTGCATATTCTCCCTCATGAGCCTGTAACTATGTTATAACACAACAACAAAATGAATCAACAGTATTGTTTTACTTGGTAAAGAAATTTCTTAAAGATCATTTAACCCACATTACTTGGCAGGTAAGCTGTTAATGACCTCGAATTCTGGGGCCATATAATTATACCGAAGTTTACACTAAGCACTACACAAAAGGCATACAATACATTTAATGCACTGTATTGGTTCAGTTGCTTTATATATCAGATCTTTGCTTCAAATAAAGTGCTGAATTATTTGCCTTCCCTGTGCACAAATACTGTAAATAAAGCTTAAAAATTACTTGTGCCAAAAGGTTGCTTGTGCTTCTGTTCTTTTGAAACTTTTTTTGACTGTGGCCTGCACATGTTAAATAGAGAAGAATGTAGGCATTGACTCTCATGCAAACCTTGTTCATAAATCATGTTCTAGCTGTCTTTAACATAAGGATGAACTGTTAATCACACCAGACTTTGGTGAATATCTTCATAATAAGATCATCCTTCTCTTTTTTTTTATAGTTTGACAGAAGGGACACAATGTTTAAATTTCTGTGAGAGTCTGAGTTGTGTTTCATGAGCCATTGAAGTTTGTATTTCTTAGATTGGTGGAAGCAAGTCACTCAACTGCATTTAACAGGATGAGATGGCGGAAAGAGCAGGAGGAAAATTGCAGAACTAATCTTACTGTGCTTACTGTATGTGCTTATGAAGAGTTATGGTGAGTTCCAACAGCTCTGTGAAAACTGCCTCAATTTTGACAGAATTTAAAGTCATGGGAATAGAAAATGGTGAGGGGTTTGGTGTTGAATTCTCTATGCTCCCTGCTCCATGTCTGGATTCTGCTCTGATGATCGGACAGTTCAGCCTGGTGGGAAACATTCCTCTCTCAGCAGCATTCTTTTGAGATAACTGAAAATATACTCCATTGCATAGCAGAAATTGGAAGATTTAGCTGGATATTGGTCTGTAAACCTTATTTTTAATCATTCCACTGCCCTAGTGCCCACATTTTTGGCTCTCTTGGAGAGAGTATTTGATGTTTTTCAGCTTTGCTGGAAGCTCTTGTCATTGACACCAGGGGTTTTAAATGTCAAACACTCAGAGCCTGTTTCTGAGGCAGTGGACTATGGGGAGTGAAACCTGAGCGTGTTTTTCAGTATACAAATCCCTCTCTCAGTTGTTTGTCAGGCGTCTGTTGTCAGTGCTGGTGCTCTGCAGCCCCTCCTGTGCTGAGTGGTGGCTGCCCCTGTCTGGCAGCCATCCGGGCTGGGGGGAGGATCAGGAGGGCAAGCTCAGAGCAGCTCTTGTGTAGAGATAAAGCTCTTGGGTAGAGATAAAGTCAGGCTAATAAGCTAAGGAAAAAAAGAAAAAGGCAAATGATACAAAAGTGATCATTCACTACCTCCTGGCACCAGACCAGTGCCCATCTAGCCTCTGAGTGATGACTGCTTTAGCTAAATCCACATCCTGCCACCCCTCCCCAGTTTTATTGTTGGGCATGGAACCTTAATGGCATGAGTTATGCCTTTAGTCAGCTGGGCTCGGTAATTGTGGCTGTGCCCCCTCCCACACTCTGGCTCACCCACAGCCTGCTCACCAGTGGAGAAGGCCTGGAGGCTCTGCAAGCTTCCCAACAGGAATAATGCTGGTGTGCAATCCACACTGTTTTGGTCACCAATCTATAGGAGAAAACAGACCCCATCCCAGCCAGACTCAGTATGGTTGTTGTGAGTGACAAACAAGGTGTGATTGTGGGTCAGACAGACTCATGTCTGTCTTTTCCAGGCCTGTGTTGAGCTACACTTGTAAGAAAATGTAAAAGAAGGCAAAGAATAAAAGAAATTGTACTGAACAGGCAAATCATAGAGACTTGCTGAATTCCCTGCTCAGATTAGGTGCTGTGCAAACACATAGATAGCTACTCTTATTATCAAGATGTTGCAGCATGGGCCGATGGTGACTTGCCACAATCTTCCTGAGGAGTCTCTCTGAACAAGGCGTTCAGGCAGACATGCAGCAATCACTCACACGATACACACACACCACAGATAGCTTGCCAAATGACAGAGCAGGAAGGGCCTTTGCATGGAATTCCAATGGGGTTCATTTTACCCACACACCGAATGGGTCCAAAGGCAAAGGTGAAGATGGTTGGAGGGTCCATGTGTATGTATGTGTAGAAGGGGGTGGAGCCAAGAGTAGTAACCAATCACTGAGAGGTGTGGGTGGGAAAAAGGAGTACAATGACCAATAGAGAAACACGAGGGTAAACGGACAGGTTTACAAACCAATGGGATTACAAAGAACAAAGGAACTACTCGAAACCTGACCATATATGGTCAACCAAGGGTGCAAAGGCCAAGGGGCTGTGGCGCTGGGGTTGACTGACACCATGTTAGTTACAATAGGGGGTCCATAGGAGACGTTAAAGTCTAGGGGACATTCTCCCCCAGGAAGTCCCCTAGCAGGCCCACAGGCCTCCGCAGCAGGATTCATGGTGGATGGCTTTCATCCAACACTGAGGGAAGAGCCTGTCTTTGGCAGAATGATGATGGTGCTATGTTGTAGTTACAATGAAAGCATTTTTGATAGGATATTATGATTAGTATATTACATAAATTATTATTATTAAAATGACACAGGATTTCTACAAAACAAATTAACATAGTACAAGCTGTAAGTAGTGTAATACCCAATTTATAATAAATTTTATCTTCTAATTTCCAATTACTAAATCCTAACTTAACTTATGATGCCTAGTGACTTGAACCCTGTACAGATCAAGTCAAATCTTAGTCCATGCTTTGCTCTATCAATATTACAG
Organism: Horornis vulcanius; assembly: GCA_013401035.1. Taxonomy (NCBI): domain Eukaryota; kingdom Metazoa; phylum Chordata; class Aves; order Passeriformes; family Scotocercidae; genus Horornis; species Horornis vulcanius. The sequence goes on from VZUA01065719.1 coordinate 8,172, forward strand.
TTATAATCTATATTATATATATTATAGATTATTATGTTATAATCTATGTAATCTATTATAATCAATATAACAATTATAACTCTCGAAACATATAAAAGAATGACTCACTCCCTCCATCCTCAGAGGATGCAAACAATGGTGGAGGCATGCCTGCTACTGGAGGTGGGTGGGTTTCACTGTCCAGCAGCAGCTCTGGTTCAAGTCCCGCCCTTATGCCTCATAACTGGTTGGATCTCTAGACACTGTGACACTTAGTGTCTTAGCCCACTCTCTAGTGGGCTGCAGCACTTCACCTCCCTCTTCTTTGGTGGGCCAGGGGCCTGGGACCCACCAGGACAGTAAGGAGGGGAACAGTCACCTGGTGCCCAGGAACCTTGAGGATGGGAGGGAAGAGAAAAAATTGATTGTCTGGATTTTCTTCTGGATTCACAGAACCTTCAGGGCCTGAGAATGAGGTGGAGGGTCATGAAGATGTGATCCACTCAGTGACAGATGATGGCTGCTTGCCTCATGAATTGGCATCAATTAACTCCATGAGCAGGGGTTGAAGCAGGGTGTACTAGTGACAGTGGCACACACCAACACTTCACTTCTACAGTGACTCTTCAGGGAAGGCAAGAATGAGGCATGTGCCACTGCCCCTCAGCTCTGAAGAGACCCCTGGTCCCACCAAGGCTTCCAGGGGTAGGGTTCAAGGAGCAGTGATGTGAAAGCGAAGGGAAAATCTGACTCCAGCACGGGCTTCAGGGCAGTCAGGGAGGAATGTCACAGGACTGGGATTGGAAGCTTGCACCACTCTAAATGGCAGGGCTTTGGACTTGGTTAAACAAGTAAAAACACTTAGAACATTGTGCTGTGATGCATCTGCAACTATGTCTAGATATATGCAATATATACACTACACAAAATACATTCCTATCACATATAGGTGTTTTTTATGTGTAAATATATATGCATAGAGAGAGACAAGAAATCAATCCATTTCAAGTGCAGTTCATGACATTAGAATCAAAATAATCACTATTGAATAGTAGCCCTCACAGATAGGAATGCCGTGCACAGTTGTTAAAAAAGACAGTATCAAGGCCTAAATTAAATGAGAAAATTATGGCTCATGGTCTGTAGAACTCCATAAATTGATGTGCATGCATGTTTAATGTGAGCTGTGTTACAGTAGCTTGCTGCCATAATCTTAAGCCTTTATTTCATATGGAACTGGTCTCCTGCTATGTGATTTGTTTGGATCCAGCAGTATCTGAGTTCCATGTTGTCCTGCAGGGGCTGTTCCAGTGCTCCCTCAGTGCTCTTGTCTGAAGATGACTTCATAAAACATAGCAGGATTACCTACATGAAACATGAAAAAAGGCTACCATGTCATCACTAAGAAGCAGGATTTCCCACTTAAAAGTGCCAAACTTCTGAATCTGCCAGTTTTATGATTTGCCACCAGTGTCTCCATTCTCGTGCACCATCAATTCCAGCATTACTGCCTTGGCACTTATCATCTCTCAGAGAAAAGAAGGAATGATGTCCATGGCTACTCTATCTTATCTGCCCCTGAGGAAGGGGCAAGCAGAAGGGACACAGTTGGAGTGCTGACCCTGGAGAACTTGGAAAATAGCTCCATCTTATTTCAGCTACTTCTGGATGCCTTCTGGCTTCCTTGAAGGTAACTCACTTTCAAAAACAAGAATGCTGGGCACCTTTGATTTGAGCAAACAATTTTAACCTGTTGTGAACCAGTCAGTCCTGGTACTGAGGTAGTCTGAGGCAGCCTGAGCTTTCAGAAAAGGCAGTGTCTTTCTGTGGCATTAGTGGCTTCCTTGGCCATATCTCAGCACCCTGGGCAGTTTGGGTAAGCTCTTAATACATATCTGTCAGTGTGTCCTCCCTCACTAGGCCCTGAGTGCATCCTCTACCCTTGTTGTAGGCTAATCTCCTCCAGTGCTGTGTTCTGTTTATTGTTTTGGTTGGTTTTAGTGGCTGCTAATACATTTCTGCAATGACTATAAGCAACGTCAGTTTGAAAATTCAACTTATGTATTTCAAAAACTGAGCAAGCTAACTGTCTTTTTTGAATAATTTTGTGGGTAAATTATGCCATGTTACACTGAACACTATATTAACTATGAATAGATGGAATTGTACCCTTATTTTTGAAATAAGGGTCAGCACATTAGAGAAAAGACATTGCAGCAAGACTTCAGGACTGTAGTAAACTATCAAGATTTAAAATAAACACAGTTGAATCTTGATTTTGACAAATGAGATAAAGCAACCTCCTGTAGAAAAAGGAAAAAAAAGAAAATA
>VZUA01065726.1:469-11324 GCA_013401035.1 Horornis vulcanius
TTGTTAGCTAGAACTCACAACTTGTGAGACTGTATTATAGATAAGACACAAAAACTGCGCCTCCTGAGCATTTAATCCTGGGTCTAACAGAAGAAAAGAAAAAAAATCACAGTTATAATTATAAACTTAATTAAATGCTGCTAAGTGTTTATCTTTTGCTAAGTTGTTAAACATTAAGTTAAAAGCTAAGTGTTGTTCTGCTGACTTGCTAAGTATAACTTTGATGTTTTAAGTTAGCTTAAATGCTGTTAAGTGTTATTCCTCTGTTAAACTGTTAAGGTTAAGTTATAAATTAAGATAGGTATAATTAAGTGCTTTTCCAATGTCAAATTGTTAGGCTTAAGGTGTAAGATAAGTTAAAGTACTGTTAAGTTCAAGTGCTGTTAAGATTTTAGGCTTTATTACTTCTTTATCCTTAGCCTCACTGTCTTTTGTCATATGTACCTAAACACACACCCCCTCCCCTAGGTAGTTTTTGGTTAATTTCTGGTTTAAATGCCTGGATTTTTGTTTGGTTTTGTTGTCACTTGTTTTCCCTTGTTGTGCCTTAACTGTCCTGTAAGTAGTAGAGTGAATCTTGCCAATGAATTTGTTGCTTTTTGTTGCTTAATATTAAATCTGACTTTTGCTCATACCCCTGCCAAAGATTTTTTAGGGATCTCAAACACTCATTCATAACACTGCAGAGCTCAGCACTATAACACTGCATCAGTATATTTACTTTTTTACATTTAGATTTTTCTTTGCATTTGATCTCATCCCCAACACACATACTATAAGGTACACACACACATATATGTAAGTGTGTGTGTGCATATAAGTACATATACAGGTGAAGTTTTCCAGGTTACTTAGATTCTTCAGTTCCACTGACTTCCAGGCAAGCTGTGGGTCCTCAGTATATCTAAAACTCATATAGCCTCTCTTATATGGTTTTAGGTGAACTCCAGCACCTATATGTAACACCATGAACTTGAAACTTAGTTCTATTGGGTCCAGACTCTGGAAATTTAGATGTAATGTTCTAATCAACAGTATTCCCTGAAAATAAAGTAAAAATAACCCAATAGTTTGCTTGACCATAGCAAGCACTGTGTTCTCCGAAATACTTCAGAAGGGTCTATATGTCCCACAAAAAAATTAATTTAGGAATTAATTATTAATAAAAAAAATGACTGTCTAAGCCTTCTTATCAAGACAGTTCTCATCAACTACCTTGAGCAGCAATGGGACTCCCAATGACTCTCTGTGAGAGAATATTTAACATTTCTACTAATCAATTAGACATAGATGATACTCATATAAAGCTTGCTGTTAACAGATGATTTTATTAAAGGTTGGCAGTATTTTCCTGTACAGATCATTGATTTGCCTTGTCAAACAAAAAAAAATTCATTCTAGCTAACTGCACTGTGGTGCATCTGGGAAAAAAAAATACAGGCTAAATCCTCCTGTTAAAAAATGCCTTGGAAGTAATCACAGGAGAATGTACAGAAAACTGCCTGAATAGGAGACCTTGATAAAACACTCTGGCAAGAGGGATTAGCATAACCTTTTGGGGGTCTGAAAGGGAGAAAGTTGTCTCACCTCCGTATAGCTAATCCTACAACACTGAGATTTGCTTGCTAATTTGGTGTCTCTGTTTACAACATCAAAATACTTCAGTGTTCAAAGGTGTGTCACAGAAAGGGATCTAGATGCTGAAAAGTTAACAATGTGGTAGGTGTTTTACAGGGTTTGGCATATTTAGTTTGCTGAAGAGAAATTTCACAGATGATGTGCACACTGGTACCTGCAAATGGAAAAGATATCCAAGCAAAGGTGCCAGTCAGTCTCTTTGAAAAGATGTAGTAAGATCCAGTGACTGGAATGTTAATTTAGACAAATTTAAAAGAGGTAAAAAGTTTTAGTTGGAAAACCAGTCACACTGCTAGCTGATCTCATCCTAAGTCATCAAATAATGTATAAGCTAAAGCCTTGAAATTCAAGAATATATCAGTTCTTTTATTCTTGTCTTTGTGGGACATTGTGAGAATAGTTTCCTCGATTACTCCGAATATACCCATACGATATACTGGAATGGTTTAACCTCGCTGAATTGTTTGTGGTTTTACAAAGTACCTGACCATGGCCAACAAGACAGGCAGGCCACAGTACATGTTCTAGCCTGATGCTGCACAAAAGCATTACCCAATATATAGAATTTAAAGAACAACAAATAAAAACTAAAATTACTTAGTGCCATCACTAATTTAATTAGGGAACTTAAGACAGGCTGAAAAGAACAGGACCTAGGCCTTTACTAATATTCAGCTCTTTATTAAAAAGATCAGCTTTATAGGGGTCACCAGATAGGACTCTTCCACAGCACCACAGCCATCTAGAATAGTCAAGAACCACGCAATGCAATGAGAGCTTAGTCTTTCGCAGGCCACGCACTTTCTAGTCTCATTCTCACAAGTATACCGGAAGGCCGCCTGCTTCAGTCGGCTTCCTCTCCCGTTCCCACGTCTGGCCCGTTCTTTGCAGGTCATGGTGAGTCTTCAAATTCAGCTCAGGGGTGCAACTTCTTCTTCTTTCATCAGGGTATCGTCTGGTTCCCTCTCACTGTGACGAATTTCATGTTTGGGGTATTTGTTCTCAAAAATATTCTCCCAGGATGCCAAGGGTCGGACTTATTAGCCTACGCCTTTCCTTAAAGCCAGCCCCCATAGGGCTGTGAAGGTAGAATTTCTGTAAGAAAAGGCAGTCCTCAGGCAACCATTAGTAAGATTAGTAAGGTGATTTATCTCGGCAGCTTCAAAGTTAGCAATGGGTGCGGCTCCCCACACCAGCAGGACAGTTGCCTGGTAACAGAGTGCCTGCCCTGCCGGGTGCCCATGGCCCAGCCTGTCCTCCGTCCCCTTCGAGAAATGGGAGCATCCCCTGTGAGAAATGGGAGCAGGCATATTCCACTGGGCAGATTTCACCTCGCCCCTGTCCCGTGTTTGTGACACAGGGGCTGGAGCTGCTGAGAACCTGCCCCCCACCGCCACAGCTGCAGCATTGGGGAACCAGTCTAACTCCCTCAGAATCACAGCAACACCGGGGCAGCTCCCCCTTTTTCATCCATAGAGAATTTGTTCATAACAAGGCTATATTTTCTCCAACCTTGTACAGCTGTGGCCATAGGCTCCCTTTTCCAGTAAACAGAGAGAATAGAAGGAGCAGTCCACCTGGGATACTTGGCACTCATCTGAAGGTGAACCATACCATACAAGTGTTTATAATGTAGGCATTAGGTGAGATGAATCCCATCCACACCCCCAACGTCTCCCATGTGAAAACAGGGAAGTATAATAAGGCATACTTCCAATATATTACTTTGGTATTAGGCAGGTAACAAATTTCTCTTAATGTTAGGGCTCTCCAATTCAAGGCCTTTTGGAACAGAGAAGCCCTGGACCAGATTCTGAGACTATGAGCCAGTGTCAGCATTAACAAAACGAACATATACATTGCAAAACAAAAACCATGCATAAAATCTTACTATTCCTTTGGGATGTAACGGCACAATGTTCTAATCCAAAAAGTATTTATTTAGGGACAGGCATAATTAATTGACTCTATTACAAAGCTGTTGCCTTGGGAAGCAGAGGACAGGCATAGAGAGCTCTCTGTTGTGGAAGCCAGATTTCATCAACCCACAATTGGCAATATCTGAGTGTTATTTGGCCGTCTGAGCAGCAGGAGGGCCGGGGGCACGAAGAGCAGCCACCCCAGCCAGAGATGGGCTCTGCAGTATGGAAAGGGGATTTAAGGTAGTGGACGTCTTTTGGCAGGTTAACTTAGAAAACCAACCAACCAAAAGAAGGGGTTAATAAAGGTTAAATCTTCAGATTTTAAGACTACCACTTCTATAGTTATGCCAAAACTTACCCTGTTTTATAGTCTGGGAGTGGCAGACCGCGTACCACGATGATGCGCATACCTTGGTTAAAGAAAAAAAAAAAAGGGTGCTACACACAGGGAGGCAGCTGCCTTCCGTGATAGCCTCAGGAAAGCCCGGGGCTGATCACACGGTTTTGTTTTCCATGGAGGATGAGGTGAGGAATGCCGAAGTATAGGGAATGGACCAGGGATGAAGGCACCCCGTGGACAAGGAAAGATCAGCCTTGTCTGGATCTTTCCTCAGAAACCCAGACGAAAACCCCCTCAAGAGCAACTTGTGCCTCGCCTCAAGCCCGATTGGGGCGCACGACGCCCCCAGCCCAGCCCTGGGAGCGGCTCCCGCACCCCGCACACGGCGCGGCCCGCCGCGGGGGCGGGAGCAGCGGGCAGGCGCCTCCCCGAGCGGCGCCCCCGGTCCTGACGGCGCTTCCGGGCGGGGGAGCCGGGATGTGCGTCCGGGTTGGGTCGGCCCCAGAGAGCGGTTTCCTCTCGCCTTCCCTCCGTCTCCTCTTCCCTGCGCCCCTCCACCGCCGTGCTCTCGGAGAGAGCGCCGCCCGGCTGCCCGCTCCGTAAGGGGTTGGTGAGAGGGGCCGCGGGCGGGCGGGCGGGGATCGGGGCCGGGGCGCCCCGGGCTGGCGGGAGCGGGGCCGCGGCCGCNTCAGGTGGGCAGTGATAATGTTGTAGCAAGTCCGAGGACGGTCAGCTGGTTGGAACAACTGGTTAAGGGACCAGGAACACAAGCACTGTTCTCTTCTGGCCTTCCAATCACAGGGAATGAAATAGGAAGAAAGCAGAAGAGCTTGGTGTTACAGGCAAAATTTTGGTTTTTGGTGGTGGGTCAGTCTACATAACAACCATGCCTCCCAGCAACAGATGGGGTGTATCTGTTTCGAAGAAGGAAAGTACTTTTACAAGAGCTAGTAGGACTCACTGAAGGAGTTTTAGACTAGATTTGAAGGGAAAAGGGATAAAACCAGGCTCCCTAGAGAAGAGTTTGGCAGAGGCATGCATTTGAGGGATGGAGGTCCAGAGAGTGCTGTGAGTAGATTTAAATTCATCTGGCTGCAGGTTGCTAGTGGTGTTCCCCAGGGCTTCGTGTTTGTGCCAGTCCTGTTCAATAACTTTACCAATGATTTTGATGAAGCGATGGCGTGCACCCTCAATAGGTTTGCAGGTGACACCAAGCTGGGTGGGAATGTTGGTCTGCTGAAGGGTAGGAAGGCTCTGCAGAGGCATCTGAACAGCAGCTGAACATTAGTGTCAGTGTGTGCCCAGGTGGCCAAGAAGACCAGTGGCATCCTGGACTGTGTGAGCAAGAGTATGGCCAGCAGGAGCAGGGCAGGGATTGTCCCTCTGTACTCAGCACTGAGGTGAGGCCACACCTCAAAATCCTGTTTGCAGTTCTGGGTCTCTGACTGCAAGAAAGACATTGAGGGGCTGGAGCAGGTCCGGACAAGGGCAGTGAGGCGAAGGGTCTAGAACACAAGTCCTGTGAGAAATGGCTGAGAGAGCTGGAGTCATTTAGCCTGGAGAAAAGGAGGTTCAGGGGAAATGCTAATGCTTTCTACAACTGCCTGAAAGGAGGTTTTAGCAAGGTGGGGGTTGTTCTTATCTGCAAGTAACAAGTGATAGGACAAGAGGAAATGGCCTCAAGGTTTTCCAGGGAAGTTTGAGGTTGAATATTAGTAAAAATTCTTCACTGAAAGGGTATCAAGCATTGGAACAGGCTGCCTGGGGTGGTGGGGCAGTATCACCATCCCTGGAGGTATTCAAAAGATGTGTGCACGTGGCACTTAGGGACGTGGTTTAGCACTTGGCACCGTTGGGTTAATGATTGGACTTGCTGATCTTTGAGGTATTTTTCAACATTAATGATTCTGTGATTTTGTAGTTCAGTGCCTCTGTTTCTTCCTCATTAAGAAAAAAAGCCACCAAAACATGAATGAAATATCTTTGCAATAAGCTGAATAAAATATTCTCTGCTTCCAATTTTTATTAATTTTCAATTAGTCAGTGTCAAACCAAAGGTAATTAAATAACTTACCTGAGGTCACTTAAGCAATCTGTGACAGAGACAGAAATAAATTGTACTTCTATATGCACCCTATTCTGTGTGATCATCTTGCCTCTTGCTTTCTATTCACAGCATTTTTATGACCATAATAGCTATTTACTTTGTTGACAGAATCAGTAGTTTCCTGAATAAACCAGAGAGTCACCTGAGACGCAGAGATGTTGGAAGAAGATATGGAGGTGGCCATCAAGGTGGTAGTAGTAGGAAATGGAGCTGTTGGGAAGTCCAGTATGATTCAGCGATATTGCAAGGGGATTTTTACAAAAGACTACAAGAAAACTATTGGTGTAGATTTCCTGGAAAGACAGATCCAGTATGTATTAAAGAGATGACATACTATTGATTTTCACCTCTCTCTCTATTTCTTTTTTCTGTTGTAATCTTGAAATACACAAGGACTTGGAAACAATGCCTGCTGTTTCTGAAGCACGCTAAAGGAAGTTGTTTTCTCTCTTCCACTGTGGGCTAAAGTTATATCCTTTATTCTCCATCCAAAATTTAAAATTATAAATAAAATCTGGAATCTCTGCCTTACCAAGCTCTTTGACAAGTTTGCTTTGTATTCTACCACCTGTTGATTTTTTAAATTTCTTTTTGTGATTTCTTGTGAAGAAGTGAAACTGCTTATGAGAAAAGAATTACACAAGTTTGTTAGCCAATGTAGAAAAGGTAACTGTGAAAAAATTAGAGTCTTTATGCAGTGTAAGCAGATATACTGCATACCAGTTATGTTTGGTAAAGTGGAAAATCTTATGATAATGAGAAGTGAGAAAATTGTATAAATTCTGCAAGCTGATTAAAAAGAGGAAAGCACCATTCTTCAGGCACCTAAGTTTTGTTTTGATGTCCATCTTATTTTTCATTGTAGAGGGAAATGTAGAGGAAGAAGAGGAAAGGAAGAGGAAAATATAATACAGATTGTCTGTAAAGAGCATATACTGTAGTTGAGGGACTATTGCCATAGTATGTTATGAAGGTGAATGAATATTAATAATGTTACATTATATTTAAAGCCAGTAAAATTTGACTTGGATTATTCTTATAGTGTAGAAACAGAAGTATTTCCTTGTCAATTGTTTTGATTTGTTCCTGTTACTGTATTGATCACAAAAATGTCTTGTTTATTTCAGAGTTAATGGTGAAGATGTCAGGCTAATGCTATGGGACACTGCAGGTCAAGAGGAATTTGATGCAATAACTAAGGCCTATTATAGAGGTGAAAGTACCATGTTTTTTGTTTGGTAGTTGGGTTTTCTTGGTCTGCACATCTCTAAAATATTTTCATATCTTTGTATTAAGAATTTTAGTTATTTCATGTGTATGCAAAGCATGTTTAGTTCAACTTTTTCAATTCTTAAATATTTTTTTCTCTTTGTGCAAATTCTTTGTCTTAATTATGTCCACTTTATGCAGTAATGCCCTTAGAAAACATTGAATGAAATGAGACAAATATCTGCACAGAACCTGGACAGAATGTAGACATTCAGTCAATCAGATGCAAATGTATATTTTCCCTCCAAAAGTGTTTCATTACTTCTGTGAGACACATACTTGTAAATATTCCAAAAACTCTGGATGAGGCACATAGTAATTAATTCAAGGAGGTGAAGATCCACCAGTCATCCTAGAAAGACAGTTTACAGGGCACAGCAGTTCTTTTGCTAGTACAGTCTGCCTTGAATATATTAAGAGCAGTAAGAAAAGTGTATTTACTTCATAAAATAAACTGTACTATTTGTGTAAAGGCAGCTTATCTATTTAACCAGTTACAAATTGCATACTTAAGCTTTCTTTGCTTATAATTTAACAATGGTTCTGTAAATATTCCTCTTTGGTTTTTTTAATGGGAGAGATAAAAATGATTTGGCTAAGATTCCACTGTTCAATTCTTGCAAACTAATTACCTGAGGTGGGGGGAAAATATGCTGCTATGGTATAAAGTTACCTCATTTAGAGTTAAAATAAAGATTATACCAAGCTGTTTCAGGGTGTTATAGTCTTATGATCTTTTTATGTTTCATAATCAATTTGCTAATAGGTGGGATTTTTTGGTAGTACTTGTTGCCTGTGATTGATGATTGCAATTTTCTCGGAAAACGATCTTTTGTCATGTGGATATAGATAATTTACAGCTGACAAGTTAAGCATACAAATTTTAGGTGGTACTAGTTAATTCTCTTGGAGCTTTGTTTTTACTGTCTTTGCCCTTGGTCCTCTTGTGTGCTTTCCTCTCCCCAGTTGTTTCGAGCCAAAGACTTTTCCTCCTGGTTACTGGGACTGATAGGCTAGAATATGGAGTGTTGAGAAGAGCTCACAAGTACACCTACTGGCCTCATGTACCACAAGCAACCTGGTGGTTTAAAAACAAAATTAAAAATTTGCATGAATATCTTGAAATCTTGGTCATGACTCATGCCCAGCGTAGTGCTGTTAGATCTCTGCCTTGGAGTTCTTTGTACAGAAGTTTTTTGCTCTGAAGTCAAGCACAATCAGCCTATAAAAATTGTAGCAGCATGATGGGTATATAAAAAATAATTCAAGGTGTAAGATACAGGGACTGCTCTACACTAGACTTTGACTCATGAAGGACAAGGGAAATCAGAAGAGCCTGGAATGCAATTTTGGTCTAGCCTCAGCAGTCACACTATTATCAAAGCAAAAAGTGAAGCCTTTAGAAATGCTAGGATTTTATTGCTGATAAGGGGAGGACCTCTAAGATAGGTAAGAGAAATGCTGGCTGTTGATTTAAGGTTTGCTTCTCCCCAGGTCACTGTCATTGCACTAGGGCTCATGTACTGTCATTGCACTAGGGCTTATGTACTCCCCTGGGACACTGTTTTGTCAGTTCTTCAGTGCTCACACATGAATGCTTCAGGGCCTGTCTCTGAGTGTTGTCCAGGGACCAAATTCATTCAGCCTTGCAGAAAAAGAATTGGAGCAAACAGTGGATTTGTCGTGTGATTTTCTGTGTGCAGGCCAATGTGTGCAGCCAGTGTAGTTGCACGCCCACAATCACATAGGGCAAGGAGTCCAACAGCCTAATTTCAAAGTTGAAGGAAGTACTGTATGTATTTAATAATTTCTTCTTTTGTATCGTACTATGCATCTTTTTACCAGTTTCTGTGTGATTGAAGTCAGATGTTTCTCAAGGCAGTATTTGATCATTTCTTCATGCACGTATCCCCTTCCTTCTGCCGCCATTGGTGTATTTGAAGATCCTTGTTAGGTTTTTGATGGAAAACAGACATTTTGCTCATTAGTATGTTACTCAGTTGCTGATTAGTCAGATTGTCAAGATCCTCATTTTGTTGCAAAATAGTTCATTCTTCATAATCAAGTCTTCATAGGATTGCTTTAGTTTGCATTTGTTAACCCCTTTTGTCTATAGCAAATATGATAATGGAAGGCCTGCAATGCTGCCCTGGTATACTTCTTTTAGATACTGTTAAGGAGACATTAAATTCTGCTGAGCCTGTTAAAGACAGCCAGGATCCACAGAAGTTAGAACATTAGCAGTAAATAAGACTTTCTGGATGATGATACTGATTTCTTATCTCAGTGTGAGATTGAAAAAGTCACCATCAGTTTTGTAGAGAATATGTGCTTTCTATTGTAGCCTGGAGAAGCTTAGGCAAAGTACTGAGTGAAATGAGTAGGGTCAGGTAAAAAGCCCTGTGAGAGTCCCCTCATGGCAAGGATTTTCCTTAGTTTTTCTATTACAAGGGCTTTGTACCATTATGAAAGGAAAAAAAAAGTGGTTATTGAGTCTATGGGGATAGGATAGTCCGCTGAGGATCTTTGATTCAATTCAGCTGACATGCTTTACTTGAATTAAGTAGTACTAGTCTGTAAATTTTTTTTCTGAGTTGCTCTAGGTATAAATATTGTGTCAGTGATTCTGCAGGCAGTTGGAACATTTTAAAATATAGAGGAGTTATCAATGCAGTAATTACACACAGTCATTTTTTCAGTACTTCAAAGTAGCTTATGGAATAGCTTCTTACAAAAGAACTTTAATTTAAAATATTCATTGAGAACATCCTGAGCTATTATGCTCCTGCTTGACACTATCCTGAGCCTTTTCTGCTGGTGCCTGTTGTTGTACATAATCTGTTATATGACACAGGTGGTGTATGATTCCATTAGCAGTGGATGACTGAGGTAATAGGGTTATTGACAAAAATATTGTCAGTGCCTGCATTAAAAAAGGTGTTTACATGGCTAAATTCTAGGGTTTGTCTTTTTTTCTCCTTAGAACTCTTAGATGGATATTATAATTTCTAAAATTGTTCATGTTTTCAATAAAAATACTGAGTATTTAGCAGACTTCTTGAAGATGAAAGGAATTTGCATATTACAATCTCTGCCCTCTAGTGTCTTCTGTTGAACTCTGTTGCTATACTAATTTCTGCACCATACTGAAGCATACTTCAGAGAGACCACTGTTGATATGGTTTTGCATTGAACCTGAGAGGAAAACTACTTTTTTCTTCTCTTCTTAAATAAACATCTTACAGAGATATTGGGTTAGTTATGTCTGATACTTACGATCCAGCAGTCAAAAACTTTGGCAGATGTTTGGAAATACACAATGACATGAGTGTATAGGATTTGTCATTGTTGACACTTTGTTTTGCTGTTGTTTGTTGTAAAAACCTTGAAGGTCATCAAAAATATTTCATTTTGATTCTTTCTTAAAGTCTGTCATATAATTCCCTTTTGAAACAAATTCTTTTTACATACCACATGCTAGAGCTTTTCCCTCTAAACTTACTGCTACCTGTGGTAGCACTCAGAAGGAATGGGTGGAAGGCGAAAGATGAAATGAAGGTGTCCTCATCTGGAAACTTC
>VZUA01065727.1:0-20639 GCA_013401035.1 Horornis vulcanius
GACCTTGGAGCTCTTTTCCAACCTCACTGATTCCAGGATCCCCTAATTCAGGAATGGGATGAAATGTCCCCATCCACACTAGGAAGTACCACAAAGCCACCATTCCTTTTCCCAGCCTCGGAATTACCTGCATGGACGTTGCTGTGCTGGGCCAGGGAGGCTCTGAGTCCGAAGGTTTTCCCACAAACCTCACACCTGTAGGGTTTGGCTCCCAGGTGACAGCGCTTGTGACACTTGAGGTACTCATTGGTGGCAAAGTGCTTCCCGCACACGTCACACCTGAAGAGCCGCTCTCCTGAGGGAAGAAAAACTGAACATTGGGAATTTTCCCAGACAAATTTTGTCCTTCAGAACTGGTCTGCAAATCTCAGAACCTGGTTGGAAAAGACCTCCAAGGTCATCGAGTCCAGCCTGTGCCTGATCTCCCACATCCAGTTGTCCCCTGAGCACATCCAGGCATGGGGACTCCATCCCATTCCAATGCCTGATTACCCTTTCCATGAAGGAATTCTTCCTGATATCCAACCTGAACCTCCCCTGGCACCTCATGAGGACATTCCTCTCATCCTATCACTTATTCCTTGAGAGCAGAGCCCAAATTCCCCCTGGCTTCTGTCAGGGAATTGTGGAAAGCAACCAAGTCCCTCCAGAGCCTCCTCTTCCCCAGGCTAAAAGTCCTTCTATCCCTATGAATTCCTTTCTGGTACTTGGATACTCTTCCATGAGTTACAAAAAAAGGGGCATTTATTTCATATCTCAGCAATAAAACAGGAAAGGGATGGGAAAAGCACCTGGAATATTTAATTCCCACCTGTGTGTGTCCTTTTGTGGCCAGTGAGTTTTCCTTTGTCGGCAAAGGAAGCACCGCAGTCCTCACAAATATAGGGCTTCTCCCCAGTGTGGGATCTAATGGAGACAAAACACCTATGATTAGTAATTAACTAGGTCTTGATCCCTAAAATACTGGAATTGAAATGATGTTTGGGTTTTAACTGTAGTGAGAATAGGAAATTCTGCTCCCTCAGAAAATGAAGTGTTGCCAGGTATAGCCGCTATGCTCCAGGAGTAAAACTCACATTTAAAATTTACCTTTTAAAATTTAAAATTCCCATTTAAAATTTATCTTTTCCTCACTTTCAGACCCTACAAAATTCACTTTTTTTCCCAGACAGCTCAGAGCATGGGAAACAAAAAAGAAGGGAAAATGACAGAAAATGACAGAGAATCAGAAAAATCTGAGCATAATGTTTGGTCTTAACTTATTCCAACCCAAACAGGATAACGTCCAAAATCATTCCTGATTTTGATCTGTCAGGACAAAGGATTATCATCAAGCTTGCTCTGGAAAAAGATGGGAAATTCCACAGGATGATTCACCCTCTCCTGGGAGAGGACACGTCCACACAGACACCACCAGGGAGCAACTCATCCCGTCAAGCTCCAGCTGAGTGGCGTGGACTTGGAGTTGCACATGGAGATGAAATCCCATGGCAATTTCTTGCTCCATGAGCAAGCATGGCTCAGGACCCATTTATGCAGGATCCCTGACTCACTCTTGATCAATGAGGGCCATCGTGGGATTTTAGAGCCTGTCCCAAATGACAGATATTCCTTGCAAGTTTGGACAGGGTATCCATGTTGAAATCCTGACCAAGGGAAATGCAACATGGAGCCAAAGCCTTTGTGTAAGAGAATTAATCACAGATCCCACTGAACCCAATATCCTGGTGTTCCTGCTCTAAGGGGCAAGGAATGGGCATGGCTGGAATCTGACCTGGTATGGATCTTGAGCTGGGAGGGCTGAGCAAACCTGGAGTGACACACGCCACACTCGTAAGGCTTCTCCCCGGTGTGCGTCCGCATGTGGAACACCAGCGCCGTGTGGGAGCTCAGGATCTTGCCACACACGGAGCACAGTGGCCGCTTGGCCCTGCCCTCATGCTTCCGCACAGAATGAGTCCTCACATCCCGCTTCCTCTTGAAGGTGGCCTGGCAGAGGCTGCAGGAGAACCTCCTCTCCTCGCTGTGCACGCAGGCACGGTGCTCCTTCCAGCTGGTGTAGCTGGCAAAGGCCTTGCTGCACACCTCGCACCGATACGCCTTACCAGGCAGGCTCTGGTGCACATCCCGGCAGTGATCCACGTATTTTTTCCGGGACACAAACTGCTCCTGGCACTTGTCGCAGTGGATCACGTAGATGGACTTCTTGTTAGCCACACTTTTACTGGCCTTCTTTAGTTTTAACCCTGGTTCAGGTTCTTTGCTGTCCTTCTCTGTTGAGGCTTCATCCTCCTCCTCCTCAGAACATTCTTCATTGTCCCTACTTCCTTCAACTTCTGAGTATCCCATGTCATAGTCTCCCTGCTCCTCGCCCTTCACACTCATTCCACCTTCATCTTCATTCCCTCCTTCAGCTTCCTCAGATTCCTCTTGCTCCTTGCTCCTTTCTGCTTCAGCAATGGATGAATTCCTGGGATCTTCCTCACACCCTGAGGTTCCTGGTGTCCCATCCCAAGTCTCTCCGTTGGGATCTTTGTCAAGGCTTGTGGGGTGTGGGCTGTGTGTAGGTGGAACCACCATCCAATAGACAGGCAGGAGCTTCCTCTCTTGCCCAGATTCATGGATTTTCCTGTTAAAAATGGAGCACAACTTCAATAAGTTTAATTGAAACTCATTAATTGTATAATTGTTTCAATTCAGGCCTTGGGGGAAGAGTCCTTCCCTTTGAATTGTTCCTTGCACCATTTAAGATATTCCCAGCATGTTTGGAAAGCCTGCAAATAGGGAGCATTTGGGCAGAGTTGGACTAGATAATTAAAGACAATTAAAATGCCTCAGTTCATTAAAATCTGTATTTTTCACCTGATCTGGAATGCAGGATGGACTTTTCCTCCCAGGCCATGAAATTATGGATTTGAACCAAAGAAATTACATCCCCAGATAGAGACACAAAATTCCTATTTAAAACGCCAAATCTGAGGATGCCAAAGAAATCTAGTTGCACAAGTCCCCCTTAATCCAATGCAAAATTCCTTAAATTGCCCATCTAGGAGACCTCAATCCAGTCATCCACACTGCAAGACCAAGAGAAAAATCCCGATTTCAACACGCTTCGAGTCAGATCCACGGAATTCTGGAACTAAGGCAGGGAGGACTCCAGGAATGATTTATCCTGGAATCCCGAAGAAGCACATTCCCAGGAGTGCCGTACCGGAGGTGGGAGGTGTAGGCAGCCCTGTGGGCGAAGCTGGCGGAGCAGCACTGGCACTGGTAGGGCCTCTCCCCGATGTGTGTCCGGATGTGCCCAGCCAGGCCGCACTTGGAGCTAATAGCCTTGTCACAGTAGGGACACGCCTGGGATTCCTGCTTCCGCTCCTGCCCCCTGCAGCGGGAATGGCCATCCTTGTTTTTCAGGCTGGTGATAGCCACAGTCAATCTGGTTGAGGAACGTGTCTTGTTGCACTTGGGCAGCTTTGCCGGCCTGGATTTTGGGGCTGGAAAAGCTGTGGCCTCCTGCTCCAGGCCTCCTGCTTGGCCTCCAATAAGCTCATAGCCCAGCAGCAGTTCCTTATGTTTCTGCCTATCCCAAAGTTTCCTCTGCATGGGAATTGCCACGATCTGGGAAGAGTTCCTGGGGTTCTCCTCTTGCTGGATGTGAGGCCACTGTGATCCCCTATTTTCACTCTTCTGCCCTTTCAGGCGGAGGCTCAAATCCAAGCCCTTCCTGCCCTCTGCCTTCACTTCTTCACAGATATCAAGCAAATCCTTGCATTCCAGCCTTTCCGCTATTTCCTTCATCCGCTGGAGTTTTCCCGCCTCGATTTCCACCTCTGCCGTGTACACGAACTCCAGGAAGGAGGTGAACTCCTCGGTGTAGATGTCCTGCAGAGTCACCGTGCACTTCTGGGTGTCCAGCATCTCCTGGTGGAGGAAGAGTCCCTTGAAGTAGTTGCTGGAAGCTGCCAAGACAGCTTTGTGAGCCAGGAATTCCTCCTGAATTCCCAGGTGTTGGGTGAGGACCGTCACGTCACAAAGGTGCCCGAGTCGGTACAGGGAATGCAGAGCCCTCAGGAGATTGGGAGCAGCAACCTTGGACTTCATTAGGATTTTCTTCTCCATCCTGCCAGAAGAAACAGAAAAACGTTGGAGTGATTTTTCCTATCTTTTCATTCAAGTATGACAGAGAAAGCCCAGTGGAATTCCATGCCCTAACTCCTTGTTCACCTTGCACAGGTGGAATTGTAGAACCACTGAGGTTGAAAGAGACCTCTAGGCTTTGATGGATCACCACCACCTGAACTAAACCATCTCCCAGGAGCAGGAAGCTGAGAGAATGTGGGCACAAGAGCATTGCCTATATTCTATTGGAAAAGGATTGCTCACATCCTGATTCCTACTGGGTAATTCCCACAGCTAGCAGGGATCTCTGCAACATTCCCAGCACCTGCCAACTATTCCCACGTGGAGACAACCCCAGCCCACTGGAAGCAGTGCAGATCCAGAGGTTCAGCTCCAAAATCCACAGGAGCTTCCAGTCCATCTGCTGCCTCTGTGTTTTCCATCAGGAAATCCTGGTTTGTGTGCAGTGCTTAGAGAAATCAATGAGAGCAGCATGTGCTAATTTCCTGCTGCTCCTTTGTGAGATTCCCATCTGTGACAAGATCCCAATCCGTGCTCCCATGGGAGCTCCTCTAACACCAGGATCTGACACTGAAGCCAATGGGAGAGATAAATTCCGAGATCATATCTGAGTTCAGCTGCTTCTGGATTAAACCACCCCAGCAACTGAAGCATCTTTCCACAAATCCATGACTTCCCACCATTTTTTCCTTCAGAAAAAAAAAGAGATTTGTATTTTCTGTTCCCATTTGGAAGCTGATCTTTGGTTTTATGAAGCACTGCCAAATCCTTAAGTCTCCAAAACACTCACTCCAAAGATTTAGACAAAACCCCCATTTCCTCCCCACTTTATGGGCTTGTTTGTAACTTCTTTCCAGCTTTTTCTGTGGCAATTTGGGAATAAATACTTTAAAAATGTGCACACATGTGCGAGATTTGCAGAAAGCATAATTAATCCAAGAGATTATTTGCAAAGACACTTTAATTGCATCAGAACTGATGCAAAACTCAAACTATATTTCAATTCAATTGTGGAGTTCCTGACGAGGAATTGGAATCAGTGCACCTGGAATTGGTTCAACTCCTTTACAAAATAAAGCCCAACAGTGGCCTGAATCTCCAAGAAAATATTTATATTTTTATAATCTCCATTTACCTGCTGAAAAAATTTCTTTTTCATCCACCTGAAAATCTCATGCTCCAGAGCACCCCTATTCATCGTTCAGAATCAATCTCCATTTACCCACCCCACCCCCCCAATCTCCATTTATCTTCCAGGAAAATCCCCATTTATGCTCCAGGAAAAATCCCAATTTGTGCTCCAGAAAAATCTCCGTTTATGCTCCAGAGAATTTCCATTCTCCCTCCAGCAAACTGCCAGCCAAATTCCTAAAGTTTGGTGGGGTTTTTTGTTTGGTTTTTTTTGTTTGTTTGTTTGTTTGTTTGTTTTGGTTTGTTTGTTTTGTTTTTTAAACACAAAGCATTTGGATTTCTCCCTAACCACATTACCTTCGGGACACCCCTGGAAAGGCTCCTCCCCCGAGGAATTCAAGGCTGGCACAGGACCAACGCTCACCATCCTCTGGGAACGTCGCCGCTCCGTGTTGCTCCTTGTGCCAGTGGCACAGCCGGCATCATCTTCTGGCTTTTGAGTGCAGCCAAAAGATTTGGGTCTCTGCGCAGGTATCTGGAAAGCGATGCAAGGAAAGCAGAGATAGGGAATGTTTATCCCAGCCCTTGATATAAGCGGGAGGCTCAGCGCGCCGGGACATGAGGGGTGGTCACCTGTGCGCTCCCAGAGGCAGCAGCGGCCAGGAATCACCTCCCGCCGGGCAGGAGCAGTCGGGATCGCTTCCGCCGCTCCCGGGGTTGATTCCCGGCGCTCCCGGGCTCCATCCCGAGGGTCCCTCCTTGCCCCAGGCCGCTCTTACCCCGCCGCCGCCTTCGCCGGCACCCGCCTGAAAGCGCCATGGACGCGGCGGCCTCAGCGCTTCAGAGCCGCCGCCATTTTGAGTGTGGGCAGGGCGTTCCCACAGATCTGGGGAAAAAAACCCCAAAACCTTTAAATCCCCAATCCCCGCCTTTAATCGACCCGAATCCGCAAAAAAACAACCAACAAACAAACAAACAACAAAAATACAAACAAACAAACCCACACCAAACCAAACAAAAAAGAAAAAAAAAAAAACCAAAAAAAAGAAACCACCAAAAAACAAACACAACAACAACAACAACAAACACAAAAACCAAACCAAACCAAACCAAAAAAAACCAACCAAACAAACAAACAAAAAAAAACCCCACCAAAAACTCCCACAACTTTCCCACATTCCCAAAACGACTGGTTTTGGAAAAATTTGTTTTCGCACTTTCAAGAAGCCAGGTTTTATCAGGTTAAATGACCTCTTGATGCCTGTCCTCAGATGCTTTAAATACCACCCTGTTGCTGTGGCAGCTCCTTAGACTCTCCCAGTGTGGATACTGGGATATCCAGTGTGGATACTGGGAGATCAATGCCAGAGTTAAGAGAGATGTTTATATAAACCAGTAGAAAACTCTGAACTTTAGTGGGATAAATCTGGGATTAGGAGAAGCACATGGTCTCTCTGTTTCTTCCCACTGATGAGCCTATATTCCTGTCCTTTATCACATAAAATCATTTTAAAGTGGGTGGCCAAGCACTTCCAATCTTTTTTTCAAGACATATTCCTCTTTTAAAGCTTTTTTTTTTTTTTTTCCCCACTTAAGTGCAGGTTTTAAAATCTTCACATTTTAACAGCTTGGAAAATGTTGGATGACTGTAATTCCCTGAGGAAATGTAAAATAAATTCCTTCATAAAAAAAAAAAAAAAAAAAAAAAAAGTCAGGAAAGGCAGCCATCTGTGTTACCCACATTTTCAATCCTAATTATTTTGTTTGTAGCCAGGGAATGTTTCTATTGTCCAGACACAGCTCTTGGAGCAGGAAGAACGAGCAGCAATATGAGTGATCCATATTGAAAATGTCAGGATAATATTCCTGTATCTTCACACAAAGGAATGGTGTTTGCTTTTCCTTTATCAGAAAACTGGCACGCTCTGCAGCTGTCACCCAGAAGAGTTGGGAAGCTCACAGCCAATTTAGTCTGTATTCCACAAGGAAGGAGGGAATTTCTGGATACACTGCTGGGCTGTATCCATGTGTCCATCCCAGGAGGGATTTTCCCAAGGCTGGATTTCACTCTGTTCTTTGCCACCAGTTTTGTTTCTCAGGAGATTCACTTGATTCTCCAAATGATCTGGGTGCTCAGATGCACTTCAGGGGCTCCCTAGAACCCATGGAATTCTCCATGTCTCTCCTGTGGGGAGAGAGTAGGAAGTAGGAAGAGCATCATGGCTGCTCTTTCCCAATCCTTAATTTTGGAATTTCAACAAGAGGGATGAAACATGTGGGAGGCAGCTGTGAGAGATGCCAATCCCGGGTGTCCCATGGTGGGTGAAGCATTCCAGGTGTTGGGATGGTGAAATAAAACAACCTGTTAAACCAAAACAACAAAATCCAGGAAAGAATTGTAGCCTGGGAACTAAGATTTTATCTGAGCACTTCCCTTGGCTGGGAGTGGAGAAATACCTCGGGCTTTGATCGTAGTGACTAAAACCGGGAAAGGGGGAAAAAAGAGGGAGTCAGCTCTGCCAGTCAGGTTCTGCTCCTGATCCATCAGGCATTTGTGGCTTGAGATCAGCCAGAACATCTCCAGCAAAGCAAGGAATGGAAACATCCCCAAATCCTAGGTTCCTTCCCCCTGGAGAACAATGGGAAGCAGCGCTGGAGAGTTGGCAATTTTGGCTCTTCCCAGCAAAGCTAGGGGACATTTTGGAGCCCCCCCGAGGAAACATCCTTGTGTGTTTTCCGTGAATGGATAGACCTTCCTTACAGCTCCACCAGAGGATGCTGCAGACTTCAGAAAAAGCAGCCTGGACTGTGGCCCTCCTCATCCCTTTAATCCAAAGGAATCTGACCATGGACATCCAACCATGGCACTGCAGAACGAGCTTCCAAAAACCTTTTCTCAGGAGCCAAGCAAATCTCTGGATCATCCCCGAAACAGGGACAGGGCTTTCAGCATGGGCTAAAAATGCAAATTCCAGAGAAAATCCTGATGGAAAGCACAGAGCAGCTCTTGCTCCATGTGTCTGCACCGAGCACTGCTTAGCCTCTTGTCCTGATCTTCATAAGAAATTTTGGCATGGGATCATGCTACAAATCAAACATCCCACAGATTCTCCCCCTCATGTTCAGTCTCAAGGAGCAGGAGTTCTGTATATCCTGGCAGAACGCTTCCAAGATCCTGGTGTCACTTGAAAAACATGGGAATTGAGGGAAGTCCGCATGTGTTTTGTCTGAAAAAGGAGATTTTATAGTCCTCAAATACAGCAAAGTTTAATTCCCACCAAGGTTCTGGTGGGAAAAACCTGGACACCAGAGCAAACCAAGAGGGAATAGGAGAAGACCTTTAAGATAATGGAGTACAACCATGAAATTCCAAGATCATGGAATGGTTTGTGTTGGAAGGGACCTTAAAGATGATCCTGTCCCACCCCCTGCCATGGGACACCTTCCACTATCCTACGGTGCTCCAGGCCTGGCCTTGGACACTTCCAGGGATGGAGCAGCCACAGCTTCTCTGGGAAACCTGTGCCAGGGCCTCCCCACCCTCACAGGGAAGAATTCCTTCCCAATATCCCATATATGCCTGCCCTCTGACAGTGGGAAACCATTCCCTCTTGTCCCATCATTCCAGGCCCATGGAAATAATCTCTCTCCATGTTGCTTGTTTCTCCAGCTCCTTCAGGTCCTGGAATGCCACATTTGGGTCATCCCAAAGCCTCTCTTGAGGCTCTGGAAAACCAAAGATTTTTACAGGTCAAGGGGATAAACAAATTAAATAAAAAATAAATAACAAACCAATTAAAAGCCTTTTTCATCCCTCTGTGTTCCCTGGGGTTATGGACCCAACACTTCGGATGCCAACTCGTGTTCCTGATGCGGGGACACATCCAGGAGTCACTGGAAGGGCTCCCACCAAGGCCAAGACCCCAGTTTTGGGAAGGTTTCTCTGGAATGAGCTTGGAGTCAGCTCAGCACCACCCCAGGCATGAAGGCGCCCAGGATTTTGGCTCTGGGCTGTGAATTCCGGATGTTCTCTCTCATTTTTCCTGGGAACTCATTCCTGTGTGGCGGCGTTGGCGATAGGATGTATTCCCACAACTTTAAGGGAAGAGGGAGTGGGGCTGCTTTGGGGTTAATTCCATGCAATCCTGACCCCACACCCCTGACAAGTGATGTGTTAAGGTGATGGAAATCCAAATTCTGGGAGTGTCTCTATGATGCTTTCCTTCTGGCATGAAATAAATCCTTGGCACAGCTCATTTGCTTGTTTATCACACATCTTTAAGCTCTAGGCACTTTGCAAACTTATTTTCCTTCTCCCAAATATTTTAGCCCCTGCTAAACCCTGTGCATCAATCTCAGAAGTTGCCTCTGGAAGCAAAGAATTTTCCATCACATTCCATGGATATTGAAGATCTGCTCCATGTATTTTTAACTCCTTAACACTCCCAGTCAAGCCCAATTTGAAATGGTTTTAATTGATTTTTTTAAATCGTTGTGTTCTGGTTGAGTTTGAAATAGTTGAGTCTGGGAGTTATGGACTATCCTAATGTAATGGTTTCACATTCGCCAGCTTTTTGGTTCAATTTCCCGGCCAACGCACCAATTAATGTAATGGTTTTAGTGTTTGCATTTTTATATATATGACTAGGAGAACTCAGAAAAGCAAAACAGGCTTACNGAGTCTCTTCTACTGTTTACTATTCATTTCAACTCCTTTTTCCTTAGGAGCAAAAAACAACTTCAAGTCACTTGTAGTAACACTTCACATCCCCCCTAACAGCATCTATATGTTACGGGAAAAAAGGTCGCTGGGATCCAAGATGGAGGATTTGGGGAATCCCATTTTTCTTTGGGATGTTAAGGACATTCCAAGCATGGATCAAGGAAGGTGTATCCATAAATCCATATTTTTTTCCTGGAGCAGAGGCAGGGAAATGTGGGCTCTGTTATTAAATATTGATTTTTTTTTTCCTCCTTTGGAGGCTGTTTGCTCATCCCACAGAATTCCCTGTTTTCCCTCCCCCTCCTTGCCACATTTGTGGCACAATCCAGGCTTCCAGGCCTTCCCAAATTCCCGCAGGGGCAAAAACCAGGGAAGGGGTTAAAGCAGAACCTGGGCTCGCTCCGGCTACTCCAGCTCCACCTTGTGCTGAGCCAATCGGGATTTGCTGCCATTCCCAAATGTAATTCCGGGCCGGAGGGGCTGGGAGGGCCGGGAATGACTCAGCCCTGGCACAAACCCAGAGTTTCCAACACCCCCAGCTGGATTGTTCCCTGTTTTCCCATTTGCCTCCCGTTTTTGTTTTTTTTTTTTTTTAACGCTGTCCCAGCCCAGCTGCGCCGAAACGCTTTTCCCACTGATGTGCAAAATCGCGGGAAGGAGGTGGCTCTGGAATATGAAGAGAAAAGGCAGGTCTGGAAACATTCCCGAGACTCGGGAAACGCCGGGTGTTGCCCAGGCAGGGCGGCAACAACTGGAAGGAAAAGCAGGGTGGGATTCTCTAACGGGATGAGCGGCTCCTCCTCTGCCCAGTTTTCCCGGGATAGTGGCAGCTGCGTGGGATGGGCTGGGAGAGAGGGTTAAAAGTGAAGACACCCCAAAAAATCAGGGATGTGGCTCCACAAATGGGGAAATCCAACCTGCAGTGGAAGCAGGATAATGAATTCCTTGTTTTCCAAAGGGGTCGGAATGAGATGGGTTTTAAAGTCATTCCTAACTCAGTGCAGCCTGAGATTATTGCTCTCCTGATACTGATCTTCCCAGAACCTCCTCCCCACAGATGATCCCGTTTGGAATGGGATCCCTTTGCTGGATCATGTAGCAGAACAATTTTAATTTTAAAAAGGGAATTATAAATATTGACTTCCACTAGGAAATCCAGAGCCCCCCACGTTGGGATGTGGCTGCTCCAGCCCCTCTCCCCATCCAAGGATAGATCCCAAAATTCAGAAGGGAGAGGAGCTGAAAGTTCAAATATTCCTTAAATATAAATTTTGGCAGGAAAATGGCTCAAAGCACATGAAAACATTGAGGTCATTCCCAGCGGGAATTGATCCCAGCAAAGCCCGGATTGTTCCCGCCGGCAGCATCACCATTCCTGCTTCCCACATTGGGCTCTTTTCCAGGTTTTTCAGTTCTATCCTGCAAATCTTCCTCCTTGGAGAGGAGGAGGAGAAGGGACAGACTCTGGCATGGCCTTGGATTTGTCGCAGGAATGGGGGCAGCACTTGTGATTCAGGAGGGGAATCCTGAGGGAAAAAATCATGTGTTTTCCTTTCTGCTGATGGAGTTTGTGGTTGGGAGGTGAGAAAAATGGGATTTTCCCACTGGAATTTTTATTGCTGCATTGAAATATTATCCCAGCTTGCTTTGTTTTCTCATTGGATGCTGACTCTGGGTATCTTTTCCAACCAGGAATAGTGTGGGATTGTCAGTTCCATATTTCCCCAACTTTTTCCCATTCCTTTGCAAACTGAGAAGGAATTTCTGGGTTTCCATTACTTTTGGGATGTGCTTCCACAGGGAATCAGATGCTTTGGATTGGGAGCAATTCCACAGGCAGGGAAGGTGGATTTGTTCATGTATCCATCTTTCTGCAAGGAGCTGCTCCAGGTTTTTCCAGGGAGCTTGGGATGTGTGGGGAGCCAGCTGGGAAGTGCTGCTAGAACTTTATTCCCATCAAGTCCAGCTGAACCCAGGATCAACAGGGAATTACCCTTTGGGAACATTATTCCACAGAAACCTCTCCCATATCCGAGTATAAACACAAAGCCAAGGGCAGCCAAAGAGAAGTGGGAGCCCATTCCCACTTTTTGATGGATTTGTTTTCCAAGGCCCAGGGTTCAGCTGGAAGTCCCACTTAAAGTAGAAAAAACTGGGCCAGGCTTCATTCCTGACATCCTGGATCTGGGAAAGCTGTTTCCACTCCAAAAGTTGCATCCCAAGTTCAGCACAAGGATTAGATTAACCATTCCCTGTTTTTAGCTTGCATCCCATGGGATCCAGGCCTTGGATGCTGCTGTTTTCCCACTTGGTGTGTGGGATGAGGCAGATCCCAGTGCCAGGTATTCTTGGGCATACCCTGCCCTGCAGAGCCAGGTCCCACTCTGATCCACTTCTCAAATCCCTAAAAATCCCAGGATCCTTCTTTTCCATCTTCCTGTGTGTTCAGTTTAACCGGATTTAAGTGGGAATACAATTCTTGTTCCTACCTGGGCTAAAAGAAGGAAATATTCTTCTGGAATTGCTGATACTTTGGGTTTTGCCTTGAAGATCCCAAGTTTCCAACCCCTTTGGATGTGGAGAAATCCTTGGAAAACTGCCCCATCCCTGCCCTTGGAGTCCCAAGGCAACTAAAGCTAAAAAATGCTGTTGGTACATTCCAAAGCTGGAATTTTGGAGGAAAAACTGGGATGGGACTAATGTAGCTCCTGGGACAACTATCCCAGACTGGCTCCTTCCCTTCCAGATTCTTGAGAGAATCCAGGAACAAAGAATTTGAGTGGTTTCAACCCAAACCCTACAAGGTGCTTCCCTAAATCCCAAGCTGGGATCCCTGTTCCATCTCCAAGGCTGAGCCTCAGAGCCCACCAGGATGTGCGATCATGGAATTCCCATAGGAGAATCCCTGCAGCAGGATCAGAAGTGCCTCACCTCCTTCTGGGAGCTGCTGGAATGACAGAATTCCCAAAGAATTCCCATTTCACCCTCTTCAAGCCCAGGCAGGTTTGACCTTGGTTACCACAATTTGTGTGGAACAGATGGATTGAAAATCCATGGAAAATGGGAGAGAAGAAAAGCCCTGTGCTATTCCCAGCTGTTGGTGCACCAATTTCCTGGTTTGGATTGGGAAAAACACCAAAATCCCTTTTTTTCACGGAAAAGATTCCCAGACCTGAGTAAAGACTGATGGGATTTTCGGAGCAATCCCAAACTGCTTTTCCTTTTCCATGCTGCTCCAAATTTCTTCCTTTTGGTTTTGTCTGGTTTAACTCTTTTCCCTCTTCCCCCTCCTATTTATCCAAGGAAGTGGGGCTGCTCAGGAATTCAATGAGAGGAAGGCAGGAGCTGCTGGCTCCTCATCCGGGGGCTGCTGGGGGGATCTGGAGCTGCTTCCCTACTTTTTAGTGGGATTAAGGAATAATCTCCTATTGACTCCACTGGAGGAGGAGCCCTTTACTGATGGGGGGCTTGGAAAAACAGGATCCCAAAAGCTGGAGCCAGGACAAACCAGCTGTTAGGGAATTGGGAAGTTTGAGAAAGGGGGAAAACAAAACAAGCTCTACAATTCCTGGGAAAAGTCAAACAAGGTTTTAATTCCTTGCTCAGGCTCTGGGAAGAAGTAAATCCTACCCTTTTTGCAGCATTGCCAGGATCTCAGGTTTTCCTGGAATGGGATGTCCTTTGCTCCATGCTGGTGATTTATGTGGGAATTAATCCCTGCTCCTGACCCCAGGATATTTGGAGTTGTCAAGCTGGGAGAGAGCGGGAAAGCTGGGAAGTGGATGGGATTCAATCTCAAATGTGCTCCCAATCCCTCTGGTGTTGAGACAGGGCTCAGTGGCCCAGGGAAATGCTCCCAGATCTTCCCAAAATCCCAGAATCCCAGACTGGATTCTGGCCAGAGGTCACTACTGCAGGGGCAAGACCTGCAGCTCCCTTTGGATTCACTCCATTGTAACACAGGCAGGATCAACAGAATTTAGGAATCAAATCCCTGCCTTAAACTAGGCTTTAAACCCCATCCCAAGGTTTTCTTGGAGCTGCTTTGGGAAGCCAGGGCATTGCTCCATGGCCAAGGCGAGAGCTCCCAGCCCATGGTGGAGCAGGACACGGATCCCAGTGGGATTTGTCCGGAAAGCTTGGCGCTCCCAATACAATGCCCAATTTCCTGCTGGGAGGGACCCAGTAAGGCAGGAAAACATCAGCACTTTTCCAGAGGCTCTGAGCTCTGCTTCCCTGCTCCCGGCTGCCTCCGGAGCAGGGAGGATCAATCCCATGATTTTTGCTGAAACTGCGCTGCTGTTAATCCTCACCTTGGATCCAGCATATGGATGCACCAGAGCTTCTCATAACCTCAGGGATGAGAGCTCCATAAATAAAACTCAGGATTGTTGGGAATGTGGGTAATAAAGATAAGGGCCAGGAAGGTTGGGCAGAGTTTTCCGGCTGGAGAACGCGTCCCACGGCTGCGCTTTTCCCTCCTTATCATGGCTCTGCAGGAGCCGGGCACTGCTGCCAAGGGATGTGCCAGAGCTGGGATTGCCTCAGCTGGAATTTCCCTGCCTCAGCAAGGAAAAAAAGGAATACAAAGTGAAAATTCCCTGGGCTGCTGGGCAGGGAATCACAGCCAGAGGAAAATCTTCCCTTTATTCCAAACCCAGCTCCAAGGTTTTGGGTTTTTTTCACCCCAAAAACAGGGAAGAAAATGCTTCCTTAGAGGTTTAAAAGGAATTTTCCCTCTTTTCCAGCATTATTTTTTGGTGTTTCCATAGGATCCTCCTCTGTGCCATGGCTGTGGACATCCAATGCTGAATTTGCCTATGAAAAGGGAATGGATGGAGCAAAGGGAATTCTGGGGTTTTGATGCAGCGCTGGGGAAATGGAAACAGCCACAAAAAACATGGATTGGGATCCATTCTCCAGCTCCCGAGATGGGATTTCACTGGTTAATTATAGCCACATTCCCATGTTGGAATGGAATTAGGGATCATGTTCCAGGTGCTCCCTGCCCTGCTGTAATTCCAAGGGTTTTACCTTTCCCAGGAGCCGACCCAGCTCTCTGGGTTATCTATGGCTGCTTCCGGAGCTCCCCATGGAATTTGGTGAAGGCCAGTGTGGAAATGGGAAGAGCCCTGCAGATAAGCATCTGGATCCTGCCATTGTTATCTCAAAAGGAGCAGCAGGAGAAAGGTGAGGAGGAGCCAGGGATGGTCTGAGAGGGGCTGATGTTTCCAAAGGGATAAAATCCTTGGATTCTTGTCCCTCCTGACCACCTGCACGCCTGATTCCAGCTGGAGGCAGCTTTCCACTGACCTCACTGGGCAAACATTCCCTCCTCCCTGGTTTTTCAGGGAAGGAGGCACTGGATACACAGGACTGAGGGAAAAATCCATGGCAAAAAAAAAACAAACCCAAACCAAAACAGGAGCCTGTTCCTAAAGGCTGAGCCCATTCCCAAATCCTCCTGGGATTGTCTGAGGACTCCAATTGAAATCCAAGCTGGATCACTTAAACACAGGGAGGTCTGGGGGGCCCAATTCCTCTTTTTCCCAAGGGATGTGCTGTGCCAAGGCCAAGCTTCCCATTAATTCCTCCCATGAGAGCTGATTCATTTCCCAGTTAAACACCCCAAGTTGGGTGTGGTTTTCCCAAAATTCCTTGGAAAAGCTGGAAAAGCCTTATCAGGCAGCTATTGGGATACCCCGACAGGGCAGCCATAGCTGGATAGAGCCAAAATGTTCCCTAGGGAAGTGCAAAGCATGAACTGGAAGTGGGGGGCAACATGGAAGATAACAGGAATGTCACTTCCTCTGGAAGTCTCAGTGCCAAACTGGGGAGCCAAAACTCCCTGTGGGAGCAGCCTGGAATGTGCCCAGGGCCCCTGGAAAAATCCCAAGTTGTGGTCCCAGCTCTGTCGCCATGGTAAGGAGCTCTTGGATTCCGTCAGCATGGTGGGATGGGGTCATTCCCAGTTTTCCTGTTTGCTCCAATCAGGATCCCAGCAAGAACAGGGCTCCTCATCATGAACTCCACATCCCCATCCTGCTTTTCCATAGGCAAACTGTTCCAGCCTCTTCTGCTGGACAGGTGGGATCTGGCAGTCATTCCCTTCCTGGAATGCACTGGGATGGCTGGAACAGTTTCTTGAGAAAAGGGGATTAGAGGGAGTAGCCTCTTTCCGTCACAGCAAACTCCAACTCCTACCAACACTTCACTGGGAACAGCTTGAAAGGATTGGAAAAAACCCAGGGAACACGGATCCCCAAGAGGGATCTGCCTGCTCCGTCACGGCATGCATGATCTGTCATCATTCCCGTCTGGATGCGAGTTTGGGATTACTCAGGGGTGAGGTGATGAATCCATGAGTGTCCAGATGGGAAATCCTAGGATGGGATGTGTCAACATGGGAGCTCCCAAGCACTGCTATCCAGCTGCGATGAACTTTATTTTTCCAAAGCCTGGATAAAGAGGGGTTATCTTGGATCATGTGGAGCTGCTGGACTTGGAATGAGCAGCCCCTGTGGAAGGAGCAAGGTGTGGGGATCTTCTTGGAATTCTTTTCCCAGCAAAATAATCAAAGTGGCTTTTCCACCTTGATTGGGAATGTTGAGAAGAAGGGAGCGGTACCAAGGCATCCTCCTGTGCTCCATTCCCAACCGCTTCATGCCAGAGGCAGCTCCTGCACCTTGTCCTTGGAATTCTGGAATTCTGAGCTTCTACTTCCTTCCCATCCACTCCTGCTTTCCAGAGGGACAAAATTCCCACCTGATCCTTGGGGCTTAGCACATAGTGACCTTGCCCCACCTTTGGGAAAAGGCAGGAAAGCTAGGATCTTGGCATTCCAGTTGGGAATTCTGGGCCTATAAACAGTTCCCTGCTCCTATCCCAGCTCCAGGTGTGTGTCCTGCATTCCCAGCCTCTTGCTATGGAGAGGAAAGTGTTTGTGGAGTCACACCTATCGACTCCTGAACTTTTCCACAGCCTGTGTCCTTGGGAAGTAGGAAATGAGCACCCACAGCATCTCCTGGATGAGTTTGGATCCTTGGACCCAGATCCACAGACCTAAAAACAATGTTTAAGGAATTTGGGATTGTTTTTCCCTTCCTTTTGGCTTCCTTCCCTTGTCTCTCCCACATTTTTCCCTGACAACTTCAGGCTCCAACCTGTTTTCCTATTTTTATTTTTTCTAAGGATGGGGTTCCATGTTCTCACATGCCTGGGAATAGACATGGATTAAAACACAGATCCATCTTATTTTGGGATGTTCTTCCAGCTTCCAATGCAAGCCTGGGCTTGACAACCCCACTGCAGCCATCCTAGTACTCCCAACAGATTTTTGGTATAACCTGGAGCTAACTCTCCAGCTGCTGGAAAACCTCCTGACTCCATGGATCTCTCTGAGCCATAAAAACAGATCCATAAAACACTGGACTTTGGAATGTTGGTGGGTACCCCAGTATCAGCTGGTGTGATTCCCATATGGAAAAATAAAGGAATTGTGGATGGAATTAGGTGCCACATTATGTCCAGCTCCCATGTTTTTGCGTGCTATAATTCCCTATGGTATGTGTTTTCCTTGAGGAGAAGGTCCCAGAGGTTGGATCCATCCGTTTTGGTGCTGGAGTTTGCCTTGCCTGTGGCTATCCCAGAAAATTACTCCTCACTTGGAGCCTTCTCTGTGCTTATAGCAACATTTTCCTATTTCTGGGCAATCCTGGTTTATAAGGGATAATGAATCCAGACGGGAAAAATTGGAGCTGGACGTTCTGGGATTTGGAACTCCAGCTCCATCCAAAGGGATACTCTTCCTTTATCCACCTTGGCATTCCTTCAGCCCTGGAATTCCTGGCAATCATTAAATATCCCAGAGTAAAAGCAGATGCTTAAACAAAGAGCTCATGTCCCGACCCCAGGTCATTCCTGTTGCTTTTCCAAGGGTTATCTGGCCATTCCCAGCCCCACTGCTCCCTAGGAATATGAATTTTTTAATCCCAGTTGGGAAAATATTCCTTTTAAAGATGAGTGGCTGGTCTGGGAACACTTCTTTGTATATTTGAAGATGGACACGGTTCCAAAAGCCATTCCTGAAATTAATTGAGATAATTATTGGGATCATTATTAGGGATAAGCACAAAGCTGGGAAATTAGCTGTGGGAAAACTCAGCAAATCCTTCTCCTCCTCCAGAAATGTCTAATCCGTTCTTTTATCCTGAAGGCTGGCATGACCCTGTGCTCCATGTGGGCATCCAAAACTCATTCTGCAGTTTTAAGCTTTTCTTGGAATTCCAGACAGGTTGTAATTTCTGATGACTCCAGGTTTGATCATCATTTATATCTGGGAGCATGATTAATCCCGATGGAGCTCAGGTGGGATGTGGACACAGCTGTAAAAAGGCACAGCTCTGCCCATTCCCACTTCCCAGGATATCAGAGCACATCCCTACCATTCCAAACAATGTTTCCCTTTGTTTCCTTTCTTTTTTATGGTGGAATTAATGAATTATTTCCCTTCCAAAGGTGATTAATGCAAGGAGGGCTTGGGGGAAAAGCAAAACTCTGGAAAGAGTCCAAAAATAACCAATTTGGGAACTTCCAACACGGAGCCTCCCTCCCTGCTCCTTTTCCGTGCCTAGCAACCGTGCTGGGAACGAATGGTGATGGATCAAAAGGGATTAATTGGGATTTTAATGAGCTTGGACATTTTGCTTGGGATAAGCTCCTGATGTTCCATTGGCTTTGCAGGGATGAGGATGGATCTTGGCATAGACCTCCAAGCAGGAGAACTGAAAGGAGAAAAGATGGAATAAGATGAAGGCAGATGGGAATTTCTTCATGGAATAGGGTGTTAGCATTGGAATTGCTCAGAGAAGTTTGGAGTTCCCATCCCTGGAGCAGTCCTGGAACGGGATGAAAGAAAATGGGCATTTCTTCATGGAATGGGTTTTCAGGCTTTGGAATTGCCCAGGAGGGTTTGGAGGCTCATTCCTCGAAGTGTCCTGGAATGAGAGATGAAGGAGATGGGAATTTCTTCAGGGAATGGGAGGATTAGCATTGAAATTGCCCAGGGACATTTGGAATTCCCATCCCTGGAACAGTCCTGGAGGAATAAGAGATGAAGGCAGATGGGGACTTCTTAATGGAATGGGTTGTTAACATTGGAATTGCTTGGGGAGGTTTTGATGCCCATCCATGGAGGTGTCCTGGAATAAGACATGAAGGAGATGGGAATTTTTCATGGAATGGATTGTTAGCATTGAAATTTCCCAGGGAGGTTTGGATGCCCATTCCTGGAGGTGTCAAGGAACAAGACATGAAGGAGGTGGGAATTTCTTCATGGAATGGGTTGTTAAGGATTGGAACAGCACAGAAAGGCTTGGAATTCCTACCCCTGGAAGAGTCCAAGGAATACCTGGATGTGGCACTCCTGGGCTGGGTGACAGGTTGGACTCAACGATCCCGGAAGTCTCTTCCAACCTCAGTCATTTTTTGGGATTCTGTGGGACTAAAGGCAACCTCCCGAGCTGCAGCTGGGGCCGAGCTTCCCCAGCATGGCCTGGGATGACTCATCCTGAAATTCCCCAAAATATTTTGCCAGGTGTTTGTTTCTCCAGGCAGTTGCTCCTTCCATGTTTAATCATTCCCGTGCCAAGATTCCACACCCAAATTGGGTAAAAAAGGGCATTTTCTCATCCCTGCAGGAGTGCCTGGAGGCAGGAATATTCTCCCTGAAAATACTCGGGGTCAGCACTCAGATATAAACTGAAATTCCTGTTTTTCCCAAATAATTTAGATTCACAAACCACGGTGAGTGCTCAGGACTAAGGAAAAATAATCGCTGAGGGAAAAATATTATTGCTGGGAAGACAGATATTTATATTTTTAAAAGATTGGGATAATTCTGGTGGCTAAAAGTCAAGATGCTTCTGTAGAATGACAAGAAATTTGGGATCTTGGGAGGGAATGCTGTTTTCTGGAGAAGGAACAATGAAAAAACACAGCCAGCTGTTGGAAAAATATCACTTATTCTGATGTATTTATATTTATTTTCCTTATAATTTTCCCTGGTGAACAGCTGGGATCAGCTGGAATTTGTCCGGAATGACCTCCATGAAATCAGCATCTCTTTTAATCGGAGTCTTGGAACATCGGGAACATAAATCTGGCAAGAATTCCCTCTTTTCTTGCCATTAGGAATAACTTTGGGGGTTGTTTTGCTGGATTTCTTCTGGGTGGGAGCAAGGTGATAATCTGAATTTATTCCCTGGGATCCTCTGCATCCTGCATGACTTTGTTACAGAATATTGAGTTGGAAGGGACCCTGTGGAGAAGAGGGGGGAAAAAAAATCAGGATTTTTCCCCCCCACCTCCTTTTGCTAATGGAATATTTGTTTTATATTGAACTGTAACTAAACAGGAGGAAGCTCCTTTCCAAGCAGGAAAAGTATTAACATCCTGTCGTTTAGCCAGAGACTAAACATTATCCACCTGTTTTCCAGATCCTGGATGGAGAAATGGGATCTTTAGGTGTTATGGATTAACACAGTTTGGTTTTTTCTAATTGAAGACTGCCCTATGGGGATCTTTTTGAATTCCTTTGGGAAAAAGGACGGGCCTATCAGAGGCCAGTGCTTGGCTATTGGCATGC
>VZUA01065736.1:403-11415 GCA_013401035.1 Horornis vulcanius
TTATTTTTTAATGGCTTTATGAGTCTGTGTAAAGTGCAAGAGTATATTTCAATTACACATTAAATTCTGATCCTTGACCTAAAATAATTCAGAAATTCACACTGAAGTAAACGTAATACAAGTCTTCCTTTCTATTTTCATTCTATGATCTCACATTCTACATTTGAATGTTTTTCTTCACACTAAAACTGATAATCACCTCATTTATTTAAATGATTTATCAAAATGAGGGTTGACTCATAGAAGAAATCTGACTTCAACTCTACAAAAGCATAAGTGGCAACTTAGAATACTTTTGTATTACGATAACCTATCATAGAAAAGGCCGCATCTATTTCTCATCTACTTAAGTTTAAACACATATCATTGGCATTTTAAGTAGCCAGGCATGAAATGCCAATGAATCAACCCATCGCACTTAATCAGACATCCCAAAGCCATTAAAAAATAAATCTAAGTTTTCTTTCTATTTTTTCACTAGTCATGACAAGCATGAAAAAGGCTTTACTCAAGAACCACAAGCAGAATGTCTGCTCACCAAGCGTAAAATGTCTGTTCACTGAGCATTTGCTCAGACTTTTATGCTGATTGGCTTCCTGTGTTTTCTCATTCCTTGCATGTTCTCTTCCTGTTAAGGTGAAAAGCAACTGACTTGCAAACAGCATAATGTGGTTGCAGAAAAGAAATTTAGATACACATCTTTCAATACTTGAGTGGATTTAAAACAGTGTTCAAAAGAACTACTTGGAAACTTAATTATAATCAGTGAGCCTTCATGCCATCTGGAACCTCAGCAGTCAGATGTCATTTGTGTCCCAGTCACAGATGATCACACTCACTGCAGCTTCTGAAAGTTGTGCAGGCATTGCATAAGCAGGGGCTCACTGCTTTCCTTCATTTCGTTCCTTCAGCTCCCTGTGTGCCATCTAATCCCCATCCTCTGCTTCTGTCTCATCCAAGGGGTTCCCCTCTTCACCCTCCTCCAAAACAGCTCATCTTCAACTCTGTTGTCCCGTATTTCCATTTGCCATATTGCCATGCAAAAGGCCTCTCCTACTCTCTTTAACTGTGTCCTCTTTTCTGATGCCAGGACCTCTGTGTAGCCAGTCCTTTACATGCCACACTCTTTTTTATATTTTCTTGCTAGGTATAAGGTTTCTCCATGTATTTGACCTTTCCTGTTGCCTCTTCCATCTTACAACTCCTCTGAAGTTGCTCACAGACCTAAAGCACCTCCCCTGAAAGAAGGTAGGGAACAGTGAGGATGGGGAAAACAACTTCTGGACAACATTGAGCCTTGCTCGGCTGAGGTAATAATTTAACCAGGGGAAAGAGGGGAAGCAGGAAAAATGGAGCTTAAGAAACCCTGTGACGGGTGTCTTTAAATGTTAGTTAGGTTTCTTCGATAAAACAAACAGTAAGAAAAAAAAAAACCAACAAAACAGAAGGAGAGAAAACTGTCTTCAGTTTCTCTCCATAATCCTTTTGAATCATGCTTTCCTCTCAGTTAAGTAGGGTTCTCACTGCCAAGAACCTCACCTGGAATTTTCATTCATGAGATGCAATTTTCAAAAGTACACGTTGCAGAGAAATGGTCCAATGCACCATGAAGTAAATGTGCAATCTTGGCTGAGCCAAATGAACCTGGTTGAACTGATTTCGGTGGTGGGCCCTAGATTAAAACTAAATATTCAGCAGTTAGCATAGCTAAGCAAATGGCCATTTTTGAAGGCATACTGCAAAGAGAAAAATAGTCTTATTAAAATAGCCTGTCATTACAGCTATTTTTCCAGCTCAAGTAGAAAGTGCTAAGAAAATGTGAAAGAATTGAACTTGAGGGAGTGAAGAAACTGTTAATAGAGTGTGTGGCATATTTTCATTCAGTTGGGGTTCTGTGATTTTTTTATTTATTGGAGATATCATGATCTTAAGCCCTGTAGGACAGGGAATGGTAGGCTAGCTACAATACCTTTCTGAAACATTGCTCCAAAACATATGCTAGAAAGAAGTTAGAAAGAAAGAACTGGCAGCAATTCAGTGGTCTACCTGAATTGCAAGCCTATATTAGGGAAAATAGGCATGGTTATGCATGCAGAAATCTCAGAAGAATGCCTGCTATCTTCTAAAAGGGACAGCAGCACCCACAAGGACAACAAACAAGCTAGATCCTGAAGTTTGTGCCTTGTATGACAATTCTTCAAAGCAATACAGTGTCTCCTAACAACCCAGCAGGGCTATGGTTCAGTTATAACTTTATGGGAAATGTGACATCCAAAGCATCAGCACCACTTAGGAATGGTATGTCATTCCCTCAGAGTATCTCTCAATTACAAGTAACATAACACCTCAAGGAAATGGCATGGTACATGGAGTTCTTCTCATCAGCTTCTCAGTACAGCTTAGATGAAACAGTGCCACACATGATTTAATTCTTACAATTGGGATTCACTGGCAGCTGCTTAGATGTTGTTTATTGCCATAAGTCCAGTGACAGTTTGCCCTTATCCCCTTAAAAATGGGTTCTTTTAACTAGCTTGGGATGTTTTGTAACAATGAGTTTTCCTCTTAGAAACACTTGGAATCTTACAAATCTTTGAGTATGGAAATGATTGCTGATGATGGGGCAAACTCTTCCTTAATTAAAAAATTGGCACAAGTCCAGACTAAACTTTCCTTTGTATCTCAGCCATTTGCAAATGCTTGCAGATGAGATTGGTCCTTGGCTGTTGCATAAAAAAATAAGCCAAATAGACAGAAATGTTACCTCTTATATTGCAAAAAATCAGAATTACTTCTTGGCATTTCCAGTTTTTATCTTCTCTTCCCAGTTGTTTGATATGTATCAGAGTAAACACTGGAAAAACAGATTTAAAATACTCACACATCCTGCAGTCATGTGTAATCCTTACTAATGCCTTTTACTTCTGTTACACAGGCTAGAGACTCCACTGGTGTCTGACTAAAAAAATGTATGCCGAGGTGAAATCTTAGAGACATTGACCAGCTTTCCAGTTGCTATAAATCATTAAAGCTCCAGTGGGTTTCATGCCTTTGCAACTGAACAAAGGTGGTTTACAGCTTCAGAGAAGACAATCTGCAGCTGTTCTTCATAAAATCTTTGTATGAAACCTTGACATTAATTCATAAAACTGTGGCAAGACATTAACTACAAGGCAGCAAAAGGAAGATTTGAAAGGATAGTGTGACAAACAGGAGACAAATATGTGCAACAGATGTAAATGTTTCAGAGCTAAAAAGCAAGTGCTACTCCCTTGACATTTCTTTTCTGTCAAAATATAATGAAAGAATAGCAAAAAATTGTCTCAGTAATGCGCATAATTATGACTCTAGCTGTAGACATATTTTCTTGAAGTGATAAAAATAAAAGCATTCCCAGGTGCTAATGGTGATTAATCAATCTTCTCTTAACAGGTAGCACACCTTTAACTGAAAGAAAGAAA
The DNA here is from genome assembly GCA_013401035.1 of Horornis vulcanius. Taxonomy (NCBI): domain Eukaryota; kingdom Metazoa; phylum Chordata; class Aves; order Passeriformes; family Scotocercidae; genus Horornis; species Horornis vulcanius. The sequence goes on from VZUA01065736.1 coordinate 3,865, forward strand.
AAGCACATTTTCCAAAATCAGTCCCAAGAAGTCAATCAAGAGAAATCAGGAAAGCAGAAGCATTAGTTATGTACCACAGGTCCTGAATTAATGTGAATTATTAGAATTCAAAAATTACTTCTATCCAAAAAGTTAACATTTCCCTAGTCCCTGCAAGAAAGTTAATACTGTTGATTACATTTCTTGAAAATTGAATTTCAATTCATTTCTTGAATTGAATTTCTTCATATTATTCTTCAGTAAAGAGGGAGAAATCATGAACCTCAATATGCAGAACTGTTTCCTCATTCTTCTTTGGAGAGAGAAAAGCAAAATTTGCATCTATTCCCTGCCTACCTGCTCATTTCCAAAACTCATATCTTTCCAAATCTGTAAAGGCTCCAAAGGGTTCAGTGGAGGGAAAATGTGTTTTCACCTAAACTACCAGATGACAGGCTGTTACACAGATTCACACAAACATACCCACACCTGCCCTTAACCTTCACAGGCATTTAGCATGGTCTTCCTTGCCCCTAAGAAGAATTCATCAAAGAACAGGGCACAGGGAAAAGAATTTCAAATATAAGAATGAGTAAGTAAAAATCATGGCAGTCCACCTTTCACAGTGTATGCTGCTTTGCAAGTACTAAGGAAATGCAGAAGACTCCACTATAGTCCTTTAGGGCAATCCCCACTTCTATGTCTTCCACCTTTCTCAAACCTGGAGCTGAAATTATGTCTAGGGGGCCCAGAGAGACCATGCAAAAACCAGTGCCAATTGAGAAGCGCGTGGCAAGTCTACTGCCTGCTCTCAGGGTTGCTTCTGATTTATGGCTTACTATTGGAAAGAAAGTAAGGAGCAGATCAGAGTCCTCCACCTTGTAATTCATGTGAATCCTGCTCTGGAAATGCAGTAACACAGTGGGCACTGAAGGGACTCCAGGTCAGAACAGGAGGTATCAAGTTAGTTAAAGTCCTGTTTGCATTAGGGTGAAAACAATGACCACAGTATAGGGTCCATCTATTCCCTGCTTTAATTATCATGATTCTTTTCTAGATGCTGCTTTTCTGTCTCTCTGTCTCTCTCTCTGTCTCTCTCTCTCTTTAGAAATCTCACACCTAAGCAGCAGGCATGAAAATCCTGTTATATTGCTGGCATGATGGTATTCTTCCTCTTCTTCACACATTTCTGGCTGCTCCCACAATGGCTCCACAGCACTAGTTTCCTCATTTATTTTAAACCTAACACAATGGTAGTATCAAAACATCAGTCTGGCTTGTTGATCACCCAAGCACTCCTTTATGATTTTCCAAGGAGAAAATGCTGCTGAAGGAACAAAAAGTGCACAAAAGTCTATTCTTTAAAAAAAACATGAAAGGTAGCTAAATAAGCAAGGTTTGTAAACATCACTAATTTCTCTTGGGATATTTCATTAGCTCAATTTTTAATTCATGTAGAGGCAAAGGGTCACATTTGTGAAACATGGTTTTTATTAGCTGTGAAAATATTATGATTCACTGTTATTCTCACAATAAATGTAATGTTCAGGGAGTCTTTTATACAGATCTAGTTCAGCAATACTCTTAAACAAATAAAGTTTACACTTCAATTCTGCTATATACAAAAGAACATCATATATTTCTTGATTTTCCAAGATGGTTATTGGAATGCCTACTTTGACAGAAACATTTCCTACAAACATACACCCACCCCACACACACACATACACAATTAATAAAGGAATTGTTGGGTTTTCCTCTTAACAATGAATAACTTAGCAATGAACAATCTCATTGGCAAACAAACTAATTGTAAGTTCCTAGGTAAAAACACCTCCCACATCTGTGTGGAACAAGTCACATTTAAATCCTGCTTTACAGCTGGGACTCCACAATGCTATTGTACATCATAGCAATAATAACAGTGCTAACAGCAGTCTGATCCTTGCTCTCAAAGAGATCTCCTTCCACACACAGTGACTGCTGTGGTACTTTGCCTTCACTGGGGTGAAGTTTCTTGTACCACAGTGTATCAGGAAAATAAAGGAAATGCACCTCCTCAACAAATGCACCTAGGTCCTGCTCTGCCCACCCAAATCCAAAGGCACAATAAAGAATTTCAGTACCTCCCAGCACATGCATTCCCTGGGCATCACGAGGAATGCAGACCATACCACAAATGATTCCACCCTGCAGCCCAGCAAATGACATATTAATGATTTCAGCCACAGTGAATGTTCTGGGAAATGCAGAGATGGACAGGCAGCATTGAATTGACCTTCTACATGTTTTCAATTGATAAAAAAAATCTTCCTACATTTCCAAAGGAAAAAAAAATACCTTTGTGTTTCTTTGCTGTATTTTAATTTTTTTTTTTTTTTTTTCAGATAACCAACTAAAATAATTCAATTGTATGGATTTTTCTTAGCAAATAATGTTTCAACACAAACCCACAAACAATTACGAAAAGAAATGTTTTATGTTAAACCATTACACACTCTTGGAAAAGAAAAGGAGGTAGAGAAGTAGAAATGCAGGATAGCTTGTTTTCCCATGAGTCAAAGGCATCAGCTCTTGTCTTTCCATGTCATCTTGCTATCAATAAGCTGTTGCTAGGATGTGAATGTTTCCATGGCAATGCATGAACTCTTAGTTTCACTAACAGCACAGTTCTCCACACACACTCTTTCATTTCTGAGATTATTTATTTTTTCGTACCTCAGGAAAAAAAGTGGAAATGAAAACAGAACAAGACGGGCAAATCCTGCATGAGACTAAAACCTAGGAAGGCCTGAGGACTTCGGTGTGACTCCAGGTAAATGTCTCTGACACAGCAGCATGGCTTTCGCCATTGGTTATGGCTGCTTACTTCTTCAGATTTCTGGCATGGAGCAGAGAACGATATCAGGGACAGGACATTTTCTGAAACCTGAAAGGCGACAACTTGTGCAGAGGAAGCTGCATTTTCAGCGCCGGCTTTGCTGGGTATGGAGCATTTCGGCAGGCAGAGCCCCCTGTGCATGTGCTCGGTGGAGGCGGGGGAGCGGAGCCGGGCGGCGATTGCCACCTGTTGGGGGTGGAAAGGCAACTGCAGGGCTGGAATGGCATCTGCGGGCCCGGAACGGCACCTGCGGGGCCAGAGAGCCCCTCCCGGGCCGGCTCCGCCCGCGTCCTGCCGCCCTCCCTGGGGAGGACCCAGCGGCACCGCCGCCCCCGCCGCGCTCGGAGTCACTCGCGCTTCAGCCTGGTTGTCAGGCGCTGGCTTTTTCTTGACAAACTGTTCAAGTAAGCAAACATTAAACATGTATTTACAAGTCGGGTGAGAAAATCAAGCAGTGCAGCTACTTTTCCTCTCCTTCTCTCTGACTCTTACAGGAGGAAAAACACCTTGGAATGAAACTTGTTGTCAGCATCTGTTGTCTTCCTCCTTTAGGCAAAGGAGACAACAGGAATAAGGTCATAGCTATCACCTCTGTTGCTCCTTTTGTGATTTCTTTTTCAAGCAAAACAAAGGAGACAGGGAGTAAAATTGCAAAAGGGGAAACAGAAGTCTCCCTTCTCACCTAGCTGCTCCATGCGCAGAACACGCTGGGAGCTGCTGGCACCACCTTGAGATGGGTCTAAACACTGACATCACACTCCTACTCTAAGAAACTCTTGACTGGCCCACACAGCTGCTCCTTTCAGGAGACTTGCAGCTCATCCTACTGATCAATCATTGCCATGAGACTGACTAGACACCTCAGGCTCAATTCAGATATTTCCGAAGCTAGAGGGCAAAGCCAGAAAAAAAGAAGGTAGTAGGTTACAGAAAAATCATACACAAACAGGTAGGAATCTTGGGAGAGATTCTGATTCAGCACATAGGAAGTTGTAGATAATAAAAAAAAATCCTGATCTGTAGTTTCTTCTTTGCAACATTTATTAGATGGCTTTCTAGGAAAAAAATGTGTGACAGTAAATCCCAACAAGTATAGCTCTTGAGGTGGGGAAGTTTGAAGGCAACGGAGATGATTTGCCACACTAGAAATAAGACCCAGAAACTCATAGAATTCTTTAAAAGAACTTTGTTTTAGAGTGGACCTGATTGACCAAAAATGAGAGGCACATTTATTCTGTTCTTACTGACAGGGAATCAAAGAACCACAGAATCACTAGGTTGAAAGAGACCTTCAAGAGTGCGTCCAACCCATGCCCTAACACCTCAACTAGACCATGGCACTGAGTGCCACATCCAGTATTTTTTAAACACATCCAGGGATAGTGACTCCACCACCTCCCTGGGCAGACAATTCCAGTACTTTATCACCCTTTCTGTAAAAAACTTTTTCCTAATATCCAACTTATATTTCCCTTGAAGCAGCTTAAAGCTGTGTCCTCTCGTTCTGTCAGTTGCTGCCTGGGGAAAGAGACCAAACCCCACCTGGCTACAGCCACCTTTCAGGAAGTTGTGGAGAAGGACAAGGTCACCTCTGAGTCTCCTTTTCTCCAGGCTAAACAACCCCAGCTCCCTCAGTCATTCCTCACAGGGTTTGTGTTCCAAGCCCCTCTCCAGCCTCGTTGCCTCCTCTGGATGTGCACAAGCATCTTAACATCCTTGAAATACAACTTCAGAGCCCGATTTATGAGCTCTTTACATTCCACCCCTTCTGCCTCACAAAACTTGTGTGGCAACGTATGCTAGACTCTCAAATATACTCAGGATGACTTTTTTTTCTCCTTAGCAATAACACATAAATATCTCTTGCATTAATTACTTTGTGTTGTTTTTTGCCAACTGGTTTTGACAGCTCTCCTTGATCATGTGACAACAATTTTCTTTAAAATACTCAATTTTCTAGACAGCCACCTTAAGCACAGACAGTTTTCCACAGCCAAAATGAAGAATATTTATGGAACTCTATTGTAAAAAAAATTGATCTGCTACTGCTCTTCATCATTTGGCTCGTCTGCTGCTTTCCATAGTCTAAAACCCCACGCAGTTAGAATCTCACCAGAGTCACATCTTCAGAGGGGCCGTCAGGATCTTCAGAAACAATGAATTTATCTCTCAGCAAACATTGCCTTCCCTCACTTTGATATATCCACCCTTTCACTGAGCATATATTTGAGTGCCACACTGTAAGTTTTTTTCAGTGCTTCCTTCTGAGAGGCCAATGAATCAAAAGTAGATCAGCCTCTAACCCATATACCTGTTTGAAGCATTTTCAACCCTAAAAGTATTGTTCTGCACATTCCAAAATTAGTGTAGAGACTGTGACCTGTAACTAGCAATAGTTATCTTGCTGGTTCACTTGACATCAACATTAGTTGATTTCTCATAGCTATTACCTTAACAGTTGTCATCACGCTGTCCTTTTTAGCCAAAATTACTTGAAGATGCTGAGCTGGGACAGCTGGGGATCCAATACTACAAACTTTGTAGCTCACAATGAACTAATTATTGTAAAGATTTAAGTAATAAGAAACATGTTTGGCTTAATCATATTCCTCAAAAGCTGGAATGGGGGACTGCTACCAGGCAAACCAACTCATGGGGGCACAAGATAAAAAGCACAACACTATCAGAATTGCCATTAGCAGTGCTAAATTAATTGAGAATGTCAAATGCATCCAGATTTGTTTTTTTAAATGTTGTCATTTATCCATTTTCAAAACACTTTCAAAACACTTTATTTGAATGAAAAGTGATTCAGCCTGAAACACAGCATGACTTATGGCCTTCTTTGACCATTTCTAGTGTAGTTGAAGATAAATTACATGCTGGAATATGGTCTCAAACCCACATAGGCCAGTGGCATCCTGCAATGGACTTCAGTGGGCTTTGAGGTTACAACAAAATGAGATGTACTGAAGGTAAGAAGAAGCATTGACAGAAGATAACACTTTGAAAGGCCAACATTAAGTTCCTAAGCACCTTCTCCACAGGAAACACAAAGGAAAAACACTAGCATGTCTCTCAGCATTCCTTTTTGCCACTTAAATCATTTTCAACGGGTACCAGCTATCTTCCCACTGCAGGACAACAATGTGAAAGCCCCTCTGGATTCTCAGCCAACTTCAGATGCTGCTGTGGGAATGCTGCTGGGAAGATCACTGCCAGGACCCAAGGGTGTCCTCCCAGGCCAGAGTAAGAAGGAAATAGCACACTAATTGTCCTGTACTGCTGCCATGGCTGCAGTGCTCTTGCACCCAAGCAAGCTTGTTTAAAGCAAACATGATGCAGTCCTTTCCTCTGGCACCCCACCACAGGATATAAACACCCTTCTGCTTTCCATCATAACTGACAGTTCTTATCCTTCCTGCTCTGAATACAGAGCTAAAACCCTTCTTTGCAAACTGGGAGAATGAGTTCACAAAATGAGCTGGGGCTACAAACCTGGTCTTTTCCCATCATCTTCCCCAGATTGCTACCAACATTTCTTGCCTTCTCTTACAGCAAGACCATCAAGGAGTGGGAGATAAAACAGTGTGAGATTTAAAAAATCAGTGTAGTGTAAATAAATTTAGATCAACAAACATTAAAGTTACCCAAATGCAGTCTTGTAGGTTTTGCACAATGACACCATGAGGTTTCTTCCAAATAAGGTAGTTCAGTGAGGAATAAGGAAAAATTGAAGGCAATCTCTGAAGTACTTAGCGAACAGGATTGCAGCCTTTAAACCAGGTGAGGATTTAGAAAGGTTCTAATGAATATTAAAATTCCTAGCTCACTCAAACACATTTTTTTATACCTTAAAATTTCACTTATCAAATAATACATTCTTTCAATTTCTTTTATTTCTGGTTTCAGATGAGGTAATTACAACTAAAACTGCTTAGCTATGTTTCCAACCTGAGCTCTACTTAAATTAAGTTTTTGCCTGTGTAAAAATCATGAACCTATTCCAAGCACTCTTATTTGGTGATAGAATTTAATGTAAACTGAGGTATGATTTGTAAAGAGAAATTAAATACTACAAAGTAAATCTACACAAAATACATTATATTACATGATTTTCAGCATTTACCAGTCTTTCTTTTATATTTTACTTTCTTCAGTTCTGCTTGTTTATGCAAGATAAAATTAATGCTTTCTTAGTACCAAGAAACCTGATGTTTTCTGTATGTTTATCATTTATCTGTTTCAGTTTCTTGATCTAGGGCTGTCAATGCATAAAAACTGTCCTTTTATCTGCATTTACCAAGTTTTCTGTCTTGCATACACTCAAGACAGCTTGCTTTCATTTCTGTTACTGCTAATAAAGCTAATATTCTTTGACAGTTTTATTCTGAAAACATCTTTATTTTACCCCTGAGAAATGTAAGACAGTATCTAATTTGGAGATGTGTCATATCAGGAAATCTGGATTGCAGTTTAAGTTGAACAAGAACCGGCATCTCGTATGATTAGACATCTGCTAAAAGCCCCAGATTTCAGCCCTAACAGAGCCATGCAGGTTTTCCTCACATTTTGAAAGTCATGTTTCCAGGGATGAAGGGGAGAAAAGTGGGGGCATAATTTCTAGAAGATTCAATCTAACATTGTTTTGGCAGCACTTGAGAGGCAGTCATATGCCATCAGGACTTGGA
>VZUA01065760.1:8943-19654 GCA_013401035.1 Horornis vulcanius
ATTGGCAAATGCAGTTATCTCACTTGGCATCTGAGGAGCTTAAACACCAACCAGGCTGTGGCTCCTTCTTCTCTCTCCTTAATACACAGAGGATTACCCTTGTGAAGGACTACATAAATAGAAAATGTGATGGCTTTGCTTTAACTACACTAAGCCTGTCTCTTCTCTTTTGCTGGCAACAGCCTTAAGTGCCAGTGTTGTATCCATATTAAGTGTGAATTCCCTTGTGTAAATCCCATTAAGGTTAATAGAATTTTAGTTTTACTGCTTAATAAATTTCAGAGTGGATTAAGTTCTGAGAAATATGTAACCAGTCATAATGCACAGAGCATAATCCCATATCAGCATACATATACTGTAGCTAAGTCTGGGAAGTGCTAACAGAGACATGATGTGGCTTCATTTACACGTAAAGAAAATAGAATAGATTATTTTGCAGTTTTCAACTTAGCTAATATTTCAGTATAGTTTGTCTTTTCTTGTTTATTGGCTTGTTCTGTTTGTTTTTTTCACTTTGACTCTCTTTAAAATTGCATTCTTTCAGATTTTGTGCTTTTGGATTTAAAATCATAATGGATTATTTTAGACATCAGCATTTCCAAGCTGTTAGATCACAGTGCAACATTATATACCTGGTATTCAATGAACTCTTTGGGGGAATTTTACAGTGAGAGAGTTGGTACTCAAATGCCTGGATTTTAAGGGAATCCTATTTTAGGGAGCTCCCATGACATATTTTAGGAAGATCCCAGTGACTAACATACGTTGTTGTATGCCACATATATTTAACAATGCATGTATTCAAAGTTTGTGAATCTGAAAGTGGTTTATAGTATTAAGTACCAATTTCCTCTAAAATTACTGTATTTGTCTCTCAGGAGCTTTCAGAGACTCGATTGTCTTTCTCCAGGTGCTGTTCCATTTGATTTACCAACTTTAAATGACATGCTGAAGGTACTGGAATATTTCTTCTCTGGAGGCAGACAATATTCCCAAACTTTTGGTCAGTGGTGCTGCTCTGAAGTCAAGGTGAGGCTGTGTCTCCATGGGCTGGCAGCCCTTCCCTGACCCTCATGCTTCCCCAAATTTAGCTAACGAAAGCAGACAAAAGGTTGAAGATTTCTATTGTTCCCCCATCTCGGCTTTTGAACTAGAATTCTTTGCTTTCTCCCTACTTTTAACATCCCTCTGTACATCTCATTGTTTATTTGTGTTTCCAGTGAGGTGATTTGGGAAATCTGCCTATGTGTAGCTGTAAATTGCAGCCAAGGTTGTGAAACAGCAAAGTATCTGGTTATTAGTTATAGAGACTGACCAAAAATGTCAGTACAGTTTTTCATATTTATTATCTCAGAGAATTCCATATCCAGCAAGAATATTTTTTTTTTTATTTACATGCCAGGCCTGTAACTCTGCTGTGATCTGAAAGTCAAGCTGTCATCTCTGCTTTTAATGAATTTTTTGCAGCAGAAACTTACATTACAATATTGGTACCTCCTTGAGCCAGCAGAGGACTGAGGCTGTTTTCATATCTTCATTGCTTCTGCAAAGAACTGGAGTGAAAAAGAAAGAACTAAAAAAGAAAAAGAAAAAAAAAAAAANATTCTGTAATATTAAAAACAAATAGTTGTGATCCTATGTAGTTACAGGAATACTGGTGGTTCAAAAATGTTTTCATTGTCCTTTTTAATGAGGACAACTTTCCTTTTAATGTCTAAGGACAGTAAACAGATGCAACAGCATCCTTCTAAACAGACAAGGTGACATGCATCTGTATTGTACATAATGCCTTAAAATTGAAAAGCAGCAAATATGGTTCATCCATGTAAACAAGACTTAACCATGAATCTCAAGTATCACTAAAGATCTCAGCCTGTAGCTTCTTTCTCATAAAAGGATTCCAACCGAACCTGTTTGCTTTACCTTCCAGTGTTTCAGGTCATACTTGATTTCACATTCAATCTCAGCAGTTTTTAGTGGCTATTTGAAACCTGAATACCTTTATTCTTGTTTCTACCTAAAAATGCTTTCCTTTACAAACAATCTATATTTCTTTGACTTTTCTCTGTGACTATAAGTTTTGGTTAGGTTTGCAGCTGACTGTGTGACAGAGTCATCCAATTATGTCTTTATTCAGTTTAAGGTAACATCCATCAGGGTGAGTTAGGCTGCTGTACCTCTGTTGCTGCAAATGCAATATGTACATTTGCTGCTGCACTTTTAACACAAATTGCATAATAATTTTTTTTTTTTAATTCTGCAGTTAATTAACTTTTTCACAACATTATTATTCTAACTTTCAAGATAAGGAGACTGAGGCAGGTGACCAAAGCAATGTTACCTTGCCCCACCACAGCCATGAAGTGTGTTCAAGGCATTCAGCAAAAGCAAAAAAGGGTCACAGAAATGGCCACTTCAAAACCAATTAATGGTCTGTTTTAGAATTTCCCAAGATTTTGCCTACAAGAAAAATACTCAGCATCAGGATTCCATCAAAATGTGTCACCATTTTTGAAGGGCTGCCTCTTCTGAGCAGTGTACTTGTACACTACAAGTCAATTTTCAAGTAGCATGGATTTATCTTGGAGACCTGGCTTATGGAAGCTTTTTCCTTATTTGTTTCACAATTACCTTGAGGAATAATTGGGAATATTTTGAGTGGTCACTTCTTTTGTTGATTTAACAACATATTTGTTCTTGTGGATTTTGGCTTTTTTAATGAAATGTTTCTTCTCTTGCTTCCTGTGGCTCCCTGCTATCCAGCCCAACTTCTGGCACACCCCAGTGCTGGTGAGACTTTGAGAAGTCACCAGGATAGCATCCAGCAAGGGGAGTTTTGATGGGAGAGTCTCCATGCACAAAACCTGAAGAGACTAAGTAAACTCTCCAGAGGAAGAAAACGTTTTCACTTAACACTTCTTTTTTTGTGCTGTTCTCCAAATTATCAAAGAGTTTTTTCTGGGGTTTGTTTTTTATTTGTTTGTTTTTTTTTTTAACTTGCGCAGAATAGGTAATAGAAATGTTTAAATTTGTGTATTATTTAAATCTTTATTTGGTAATGGATTATTTTATGCAGTTCAACTCTATGGATATGGGTCTATTTTCCACAGATCCTGCCAACAGACTTTCCATTCTGGGGCTTCCTGCTTATTTCTTCCAGCTGCTTCTCCTTCTTATCCCTTCTGTTGTTATTCTCCTCCTGTCTCCTTGTTTTCACTACTGATGGAGGAGAGGCTTGGTTAAGCTTTGAAATCATAATATAAATGTTCTTGGCAATTGTTTCTTTCTATACTCTTTATAATTATTCTCCTGTGATTCCAATTGTTTTTTCCAGTTGGAGACCAGCGCAGAGAGCCGTGTTGCTCAGCCAGAATGTTAAAGGTGCAAATAATCCTTTGAGAGGGTTCATAAGGAACATGTTTGACATTGAGACACAGCAGGAGTAACACAGTCACCAAAATAGTGTTGGCTGTGTTGAGGAGTGATGCAGGAAGGAAAACTTCTTGCCCAGCTCCTAGGCCTTAACCTGTGCCATGAAGTCTGTCTGTAGCACAAAACCTCCTGCCAGACTCACCCTGACAGCTCACCATCAGCAATAATGGGGTTTGTGGGACTTGTTGGCCCAACCTGCTCCAATAGGGTGGTACTGGGTAAAACTGTGAAATAGGAGTGTGCATGTGCCTGTGTGCATCATTTGAACCCTCTGCTGTAGTAATGAAAGACCAAAAACCAAAAACAAACCAAAAAAACCCCCAACAGATAAACAAAACAAAACAAAACAAAACAAAACAAAACAAAACAAAACAAAACAAAACATCCAAACAAAAAAACCACCCCAAAACAAAGAAGCAAGCAAAACTCACCCCTTTATTTACGTTATTTTATGTCTGTGGAAGTGATTTGACTACCTGTTAGTCTGATGGCAATAATGCTAGTCCTGTTAGAAGGGAATTGGTCCTCCCTGCAAAAATAGCCACAGTCATGGAGGCAGCAAAATGCCGTTTTCTTACATGTGAAAGTATTTGCAGAACAAAGTCCTTTGTTTGTTTGTTTGTTTGCCTCTGTGTGTGTGTTTGTTTTCTCTACTTTTGGAACATATTAGAAAGCATCCTGCTCTTGTTATTCCTTTTGAATAGTCTATTTTCTGTAGAAAGTAATATCCACATGGTAAACTCCTATTCATCAGAACTGTGCCAAATATGTGCCATTTTAAAGCTAAATATATGTTATTTTATTTTACTTTAAAGTGAGCCAAAATACATACCAAGAACATAGCTCTGGATGGTATTGGTCCTATTTTCAAGTGATTATTTACTGTGTGAGGCACTTCTGTGCAGCAAGCTGAGTTTGTAAGGGGCTGCTCTNCAGTGTTTCTTCCTCCTCGTACTGAGAATCTACCTTTCAATTGTAAAAATATGGATTTTCTTGCTGGTCTTGAGGAATAATGTGAAGCATGACCTTATGTATTTAATGTAATTGTACCAGGCTCCCTAGCACTCCCTTTTCACTTGCATTTTAGGAGTGTTTCTCCAGGGAACATAAAGAAGAGGGTATTCAGTTTGAGGAAAATAAAAGGGTAGCACATAGGACCTTCTGTGTCAATTCTAGTATCATTCTGTAGATTACTGGCTGATGCACAACAGTGTAATTTTGGTCCCATTTATATTCCCTCTCATTGGGTACTAAGAAGTCTTTCCTCTTGTCATGTTCTGGTAATATTTCTCTTCCTTGACTTGGTCAGGGTGAGAAAAATTTTCATACACATGCTCTCCCATTCCTTTAGTCATACTAAAGTAAGACTGAACATCAGGCAAGAGTAAATGAAATAGGGAGACTTCTGGAGTCGCAGGACCACATGGTAAATTGCTTCCTTTTTCATTATTTTGCCTCATAAAATGTTAAAATGTTCTCTTTTTCTCTTTGTAAGGATTGCATTTTACATGTCTGAGTCCAATTTTCTTTTTCTAAAAACAGTCAAAAAACATTACAGAGCAACTGTGTTAGCAAATGCTAAAACTGAATAAACTGATTGTTACAGCATGGCCAAATTAAGGATGTGTTAGGGTGTTTATAAAGTGAAAAAGAAAAGTTTTAAAAATAATTAAGAGCAATCCAAAACAGCAATAGCTCCTCTTTGATCACTTGGAAAAGAATTCTGCATGGCCTGAAAACTTACTAACCTGGAAGAATCTAGTAATTGAAACTAGGAATAACTTAAAAATTTCACATCTTTGTTGGGCAGTGGAAATGAGCTTTGCTTGCAAATACAGCATGGTTCTACAAAAGAAGTCAGCTCGTCACTTTTGCTAAGAATTTCTTCATTAAGTATTTGAGCTTCATCTTATTGAAAACAGCCTGAAAAGTCATCCTGATTTTTCTAAATAATCTCAGTTGGGTAAAGAAATTTACCATCTTCGTTTAAATAACATAGAATTTGAGGGTTTGGTTTTGAAAAGTTATTAACCTTTGTTATCAAGCTTCTAATTGTTAAACTGATGATTTTCTACTAACTAATAAATGCTATTTCTTGTTTCTTTACTGCAGTATTTTCCAGTTGAAAGTGAAAGAAAGCTGATTTTCACTTGTCAGCTGCATTAGCAACTTCATCAATGAGAGAAGAAAATCACCTCTCTTACCAGGATTTCTGGTGCCACTGTGTGAAAAGTAACTGGTGAAGTCTTTAGAAATCAATTTCAGCGTAGAGACATTCTTTTGCAGGGAAAAAATACTGTATTTGAGATTCAGCAGGACACAGGACTCCTTCATGCTGGACCTTCTTAATGAGGACATAAAAGCACAAGTGAAAATCGAGCTGGTTACAAAATATTAGAGCACTTTAAAAAACATATGTATCAATTTGTGTATGGTGGGGTGAATCAGTGTGCAATGTACATACTGGGGTCAAAGATCAAAACTCTTATAGTCAATCGATAAGGAAAATGTACAATTCCTAGGGCAACATGTAAGTCAGTGAGTCTCTTTATATAGGTCTTTTTTCTTTAAGCCATATAAGGGACAAATCTTTATTCTGACAGTCATCCTTCTGTGAAAATGCAGCAAATATTTCAGAATCTGTGGCCCAAAAGAGAAAATGGCACCTCTAATTTTTCTCAATGTGAGCAGTTCTACCTCAGTCTGGCCTGTCTGTTGTGCAGCGTGGAGGCAAGCACTGAGCACTGCAGGCAACATGAGTTTTTATCTTCCTGCATGCACAGCTGATGACTGATGCAAGAAAATCGTTAAGGGATATTGTTTTCACAGAGGTTTTTTTTTTTTTTTTCCATTGCCACACAGGCACACCAGCAGCTGGTTCAGCATCCAGCCCACCTGGAGGTGAGAGGCAATGGGAACTCTCTAAAAGAGATGTGCTGCTGAGGGATGAGCGTCTATCCTCTGCCAGCAGATGCCCTTTAGGAGTTTCCAACTGTCCATCCCCTGCTGTTCATGTTCTTTCTGCCAAAACAGGATGCTTAAGCATCTGGCAGAAGGAAATCAATCGATTATCATTTCTGAGATTAAAAATGACCCCAGAGGTTACCAGTTAACCACCCTCCTGCTGGAGGGTCTGAAGGCACAAGCAGGTTGCATATGAACAACCAATGCTTCAGCTTTGAGGATAACTTGGGTTCAGAGGGAAATTTGGGAAAGACTTGAAGCACTGCTGCTGCTGCTTGCTACTGCATGGATTGTGCCTGCTTCCTGTCAGTGGAAAGAGTAGGGTGGCTGGAAGGCTTCTTTTCTGCTTCCCTCCACCCTTTTCAAAAGAAATGCAAAATTCCATCTTGTGAATAGATGCTGCTCTGGGATGCACAGTCTAACTCTGTTCAGCTACTAAAAGGAGTTGCCTGCTCCAGTCTTTTAAATTATTTTAGTTATTATATTTTCTAATATTTGTTGTTTCCTATATTTTTACCATAAATCAAAATTTTCTATTATTTTATTTCTATTATTTTCAAGAAATAACTCTTCTGCACTTTGACCTTATAAACAATGCCACATCAAGGACTGAACCCTGTTCTGAATTATCCCCAGCCAGCTACAGCCCACAGCTGTCTGTCCAGCTGTGCTCAGGGTGCAGCAGCCCCCACACCTCTGCCTTGCCTGGTCGAGGTGCTGGGGGTCATTTCCTCCCATTTCCCCTAAATCCAAACCTTACTGGCCTCTTCATGGTAGATCAGGTGGCTTATGCTGCTAATTAATGCAGCCAGGGCATGTTTTCTGTGAAATTTACAGTTGTTTTGATATTTATTGGTACCACATCTTGTGTATTTATTTACACACCTCTTTGGAGAAATCAAATGGTGTTTAGTGGAATGACAATATGTCACTCCAGATCTGCAAAAGGCAGCGTAAGGTCAGTGAAGAGAAGACTTCACCTTCCAATAGTCAGTTTCTGTGTATAAATTGGCACTTGATGCTCATCAAAGAACAAGAAATATTGGATATGCTCTAAATGTCCATTGTATTTTTGAGCCAGCTACCTGATGGAAGTCATCACTTATATGTAAATGAACTGTCAATGACTTGTCTCTGTTGGCAGTCGCTGGACTGTGAAGGGTATGTCTTAATAAGAACCAAAGCTCTTCACAGACTTTGATTTACTGGAAATAAAATAGAAAAGTCCTCTGAGACTACAAAGGACACTTGTTTCAGATAAAATGTCTAGACAGTAGCAATATATTTGGGGCTTTTATTATAGTGAAACTGCAAATTAGAATGGAGTGCTGAGAAAGTTCCTATGACCCAGCTGAGTTCAAAAACACTGTTTCAGACTGATCTTTGAAACATTTACACTCAAATTAAGTTCATGAGCATTCAAAAAGTGAAAGAAAAGATGTGCAAGGTCAACGTTCAGGTTTGCTAGAACTCTAGAGCTGCCCAGACTTTACATTTTCTCTGACAAGGAGGAATTTGCAATGCAGCTCTGATTTAAATCAGCTAAAGAAAACGCAAATCATGCATTGTGTTCCACTGCGTTAGATAACAGCTTGCTTTACAGTCCATTCCTGTAAGATGGCTTTTTGCTTTGATTATTGAAAACAAAAAAACAAAAGAGAGGCTAATTATGTGAAATGTCACATTTTGGGAAGGAAAAAAGGAAAATGAAGCAGGATTAGGCTCAGACACGTCTGTCTCTTGTTTTAAGAAAGGCAAATCATACCACATTTTGGTATAGATTTTCAAATTTCAGAACACCCAGTTTATACAAATAATATTATTTTTCCTCAAACTAATATTTTAATATTATCCTCATTGTCAGTTTTTTAAAAATACCCAGAATATTTTGGAAGATTTACAGATTTAAAAAAAAAAAAAAAAAAAAAGACTGCAGTAAACCTTATGCCTTTTATTGAAGTCTGTGTAACCTGAGTTCAGTATTTTTGCCCAAGAGAATTTGCATGCCCAATATAAATACTATACATGAAAGCTTGGGTACTTAAATTAGAACCTTGGTTGCCTGTATAGCTAATGAAGAATCCAGAAGGCAACCCAGTGAAGCATCAATTTCAAGCACCAGAGTGCTCTGAATCATTTTGCGTGTGATTTATCGCAGCTTTCCAGGAATCATCCTGTGCTCCTTGTGATCACTTCCTTATCCATCTGTACAGAGATCAAATGGAGACACATGGTGGTGCACCCTACCAGCATTTCTTCCCAACTGCCTTCTTTGGTGTTGGAAACTCTGGCTTTGGAAGAGCAACATTAGTCATTAATTTTCAGAGAATTCATGTATCCATGGTCATGTTTTCACATATCTGGAACAACAGCTCTGGGAGGTGTGGATTGTCTAGGAACTGATGTGACACCTTGCATCAGGTAATTAAAAAAGAAAAGTAAATTTTGTTAGCAGTCAGGTTTTTTCACAGCAGGGGTTTGTGGTGCTTGGTGGGGAGTAACCTGTCTGTGAAGAGGGTCTGGGAGCAGAGATTTAATTGGTGCTCTCAGTCTGAGTGCCAGTTCTGAAGTGGAAGGTCAAGATGGGATGCAGACTGAAGACTTAATAATTCTGGCTGACTTCAATGAGGTAATCCACTTGCCATTGTCCAAATATAAAAGCAGAAACAGTTTCAGAGGATCACGCTGAGTCTGCAAGCAATCTGAAATCTTATCTCTGATATGTAAGAAAGGCCCCTTCCCATTCAATAGGCTGCCAACCCTGGAAGATGAACAGTGGCAATTCAGGGTCCTTCTGAGTGCAGAGAGATCTAGATTCAGCTCAAGACTTGTGTACCTAGGCAGTCTATTAAATGATCATGGTCTCTGGTTTTAGTTCCACTGTAAAATTAATGTAAAGCCCTAAGGTTAAATGATACACATTGTCAGCATGATGACTGCATTAGCTGTAGCTGTTCCAAAAATAAAATTTATTTGATAGTAACTGAATTTCTACATAGTCCAACAGATGAGTCATCAGATAATGTCCACAGAGATCAATTTTATTTATACTTTCAGAAGATTAATATTCACTGTTTTCTAAATCTAAGGGTATGCATAACACCAGACTGAATTAAATCTAAGAAATGTAAATGGATAATCAGAATGTCTTTTGGGGCTTCCTGCTGATTCAATATTTGATACTCTGATCGTAGCCACAGTGTACCACGTTCTTTTTATCCTGTCATATGGCTGGTAAATACCATTACAAATACAAAATTAACAGACTCAATCCCATACAAGTATAATTTGATGCAAGTCATAATATAATGTTTACAGACTCCTCAAGAAGGCTTTGTACCCCCATCTATCCCTGTATGCAGTCCTTCAAATATTTGACAAGTCACTGCTGTCAGAGAGTACAAAGGAGGAAAAAACCCACATGTGGTATAAGAAAATCGAGGTTAAAAAGCACAAAGAAATCAGATTTAGATCATCAGCTTTAACTGAACAAAGGGCAATATTCCTACCTATATGCTTGTTGTTTTGAAGTATGGGAATCAAACATTACCTGTCGTCATGGAAATAATGAAAAAGGCTGTTTTCTCCATTTCCCTGACATTATAAGCAGTACAGTGCCGTAGTAGTTTCACTGCCTGAGGTATTATCCAGAACATCTATTTTGCATTCATGTTAGTGCTATATTTAGAGCTTATTTTTATTCTACCCAAAGTAAACAGTACACTAGACCTTAATGTACCCTCTAACTCCAGACATGGGCACAGAGGATGTAGGCTAAAAATAGTTATTACTCTAGAAGCAATAATTTGTTTGAAAGCCATCACCTGAATTCCCAAGCAGTAGTGAATGATTAGGACTCTCTTGTCTTCTCTGCTGGAGAGAAACCTCCTCAGCAGATTCTCTTCTGCAGTCGGCGAATTTAAAATTTGTGCAAAAATAGTAGTAGAGAAAGTTAGAAGAATTTCAGAATGCCATTAACTCCTGCAGGAGGACAAGGTACTCTTTGTGAATTGCTCCCAGCAACAGTCACTTTTCAACACTTTACATTCTCCATTGGGAATAAGGTAATTATCAGTAGGAGTAGCAGTGAAGAAGAAAAATAAAATTGTTTATTATTGGACCAATTGGGCCCAGAGGAATGAAGGCCAAATTGTTTTTTGCTTGTCTGAATTTGATTTTTAGTCAGTCTGGATGTGTTTTTTGTTTAGCACAGAACTTCAGTGAAGAGTATGTTGTTTTATGACTGAGGCCAATAGAAAGTCATTGGCATAATAAAACTGCAGATTTTACAATTTCAACGCAGCTGCTCTGTTTT
>VZUA01065760.1:21153-32710 GCA_013401035.1 Horornis vulcanius
ATCCTTGGATTTTATTAATAACTCCCTCCTTGGCATTGATATGGTTATCAGTAGGAGGTGGTTATTCCTATATTTGGATTCAAATGATGACTCCTGAACAGCAAAGAGGGAAGTAGGGGAGTTGGAACTAATAATCAAGTTCCCTTCCAACCCAAGTCATTCTCTGATTCCATGGAGCTGTAACCATTTTCCCTGCATACAGTCCTCTTGCATGACTGACTAGAGACATCATACAGCCTGCAGTGCACAAAAGGAGTGGGTTAATGCATGAAATGTACTGGTTAGATAAAACCTCCACTCAAGTCTGATATCTTTTCTTCATATGCATACAAAAATAACAACTCAGGGATTCAGTTTCTATTTTGTTTATCCACTGCACAAAGAAAACAAAAGTGCATCTGTTGCTCGTCTTTGTCACTCATTTCTTTGCCATCTCAATCAAATTGAGATGAATGGCTTATGCTTGTCCCTTGAACAATAACACTGCTCAAATACATAGACTGGGATCTCCTTCTGACAAGTTTTAATTATGGGATGAGTCAAGCTGGCATTTACCTAGAGAGTTCACACATACAAAGACTCTAGTGTCAGACTGTCTATACTGAGTTCTAAAACCAGTAAGCTGAATTTAACAAATGTACCGAAGAAAAGGTGTGGTATTTGCTGAGAGCCTGGAAATTCAAGCACCATAAAACCTTCCCAGCAAGTCATGAAACAAGAGCTTATCAGGTTCCCTTGCAAGGAAGAGAGGAGAAGGCTTCATCCAACTGGCATGTCAGGAGTGATCCCTTGGGTTCATGTATAACAGTTGGAGAGGAGAGAGGAGGTGGATGGGAACGAAGAACCCAGTAAATTCACAAACTGGAAGGAGCAGAGAACCATGCTGCTTCGCAAAAAGAGAGTACGAAGTGGGTGTTTCCACAGAGATCTCAGCAGAATTCAGGCACAGGGTTATGAGCATGGTCCTAAAACCAGGACAATGGCTAAGGTTTAGCACATTTTGAACAATGTGTGTGCTCAATTCTATCATAGCCATAGGATGAACAAAAGAGTGGCTGAATGAATATAGTATTGAATGTCTACTCCTGAGGGCAGAATCCATCTCTGTGTGCTGTTGGATGCTTTTGCATGCTACAAAAATATGAAAACCAAAATTATTCATAAAAACCTGCAACTCTATTCTTTTGAGGCTGCCACCATGCTACAACATAGACATCAAACAGCAAAACCCCTGGGCAGCCCAGAGCTGGGGTCAAGACAAACCTACAGAAGGGGATACATACAGTATACCTGAAACGTGAGAGGAGGGGACAGAGTAAATTGTTGGTTTGATGAAAAGAACCATATCTCTGACTTTGCAGCCTTGAAAGTCTTATATCCACACTGAAGTGCTTGATCTTATGATTATTTGTAGGCCTAAAACTTTTGTGACAGTGGCATAAATAATTAGCGGCGGAGAGAAATCCTCCAATGTAGAATTCACCCACTTACTGCTGATCTAGGGCACAAGAAATTGAGTTTATACCTTCTGCTCACATGCAACGTACTGGCTGCAGATATAACCCAAATTAACCACACTTAAATTGTACTGGGTTCTTGCAAAGGCAACAAAATTTATTCTGGGCTTGACTTGATGTCATGAAATGTAATAGATTTTTGCAATGCCTTGATGTTATGTAACTGACACACAGTAAAGCACACACAAGAAAGCAAACATCAAGCTCACAGTGCTCTGCAGTGTAGCATTCATACCCAGCCAGACTTCAGTATGGCATGTTAGCATGGGGCTGCAGAGCAGGAACTAGTCCTGAGTGGGTAAGAAGCACCTTTAAAACCCCTCACTGAAATGAGAATGGATTTGTGTTTCTTTCCTCCTGTTCAGCAGAAACAGTAAGTAAGTAAGTAAGTAAAAGGTTCTGAGACTGCAAGGCTATAAAAATGAAGAGCAGTAACTTTCCAGCAGAAAGAAAGAAATGGTAACATTTATGTACTTTGAGTTTGCAGAACATGACATGGTATGCATGTTGCTTACCACAAAACAAAGAGGTGATGCTTTATTATTCGAAATTGGGCTACTTTTGTTTCCTCCTGGCTTCTCCATCTGCTTTATCCTTTTTCAAAAACTTGGTGCAGGAATTCAGAGATCAGAAGAAGAGTACTGATGTAATCATAAAATATACATTTCAGAAAACAATAAAAGAAAATGTATTTTTAAAATCAGGGGAATACTTGATAGCCTACATATTTATAATTGAAAGCTGTTCAGGAAGGAATTACATTTTGTTCAGTCAAAATTGTTCTAATCCCAAGACAAAAATCTTCCTGGATTCCAGGAACTAATAAATCCATCAATCAGAAACCTAGGGATAAAAACACCTGCAATTGCCAATAGAATATAAAAATAATAACAAGAAACCTCTGCTGAAAAATAAATATTTGTCAAGTGGAGAAAGGTAAAACTGATACTGCAGTCCAAAATATCTCTTTTGTTTAATTTGTTTCTTACTTTTAAATAAAGCCCCTTTAAGTGGCCTCTCTAACCATGGATTTCTGAGCTTTAATTGGTTGGCGTAATATCTTAAAAATCTTTTAATGAAAGTTTGATGGATTAAAAAAAAAAAAATTATCCCCACAGTTTGTCTGAGCTTTAATCCATGAACTAAAACCAATCTGATTCTGCAGCAGGAGTATGTGGAAGTGGATACAGCGCAGTTCTTTCATTGACATCACATTTGCTGCTGGAGCTCATCCAGCCTCACTGGAGGTTTACATGCAAACCTGACTCACTGTGGGTCTCCCATTCACATCTGATCTGCTTCCAGATCTGATGTCAATGGAAGCACTGTATACTCTATGCTGATGCTATTCGGCTTGGCCTCCCTCCAGAAAGTTAATGTCTTTCTTCAGTTGCATCAGTGCCTCTGAGCAAAAAGAGAATGACATCCGTATGTTTTAAGATTAAAGCCGAGTCAACATTTCCAGTGAAAAAATGTAGACCTACAGTTATACAGAAGAGGGGTAAATTTTCATGAAATAACAGTTTCAGTCTCAAAGGTGCTGAGGCCATTGTGTGTGTCAGATTTTCTTGAAAGCGATCAGCACAAAGATACACAAAGATTTCCATGGTTTTCTTTTGGCAGCTAAATTTTGAACCATATAATTTACTGTATATTTTTAAATCAAAGAGGATGATTTGACAACAAATATGCCAATAAATTCTCATTTAAAGAAAGTGAAAGAGAAGCTAACTCAGAAAGCTGAGGAAGAGGACTCGTAGCTTATTTCTGCATGTGAGCAGGGCTCAAAGATGCTTTCTGAGGAGAAATTCTTATTCTTGCAGCTGCATTATGCAAGAATGCAAACAGGTCCCAAAAAATTCGAGTCACTTGCATGAACAGGGAGACCAGCCTGGCATTTTAAAGTAATTTACTGAAGAATTCTTCAAACTAGCATTATTTTTCCAAAAGCGTAATGTCCTCCAAATATATTTTGTAATACATCATGAAGATGAAAGGCTAAAAAGAGCTCAGTAGGGTAACTCCAAGGATTTTTTTTTTTTAAAGTATTTAGCATTTTTTCAGTAACAGTGAACTAGGAAATAATTGGTCCTTGCCAGGTACCTTTATTTGTTAAAAAGCAATCTCTGAATATGTTTTTTTCTGTATTGGCAGGTAAAGTGAGATAAATTCTTAGATCTCTATGAGTTTAAGATGACATCAGCTCTCATTTGCTATGGAAACTCAACAGACAGGTCTAAGCACCATCAAGTTAGATAAGCACGACCCTGATTTTAGCTCATCCATGTCTCCTGACCAAAAATCTGATCATGATTGTTTGACCTACTTATTAGTTTCCCTGAATCTTTATTCACAAAACTGTCACCCAACACCATGTGCAGGGCATTTGTGTCCTACCAAACTGCTTTGGAATGCGTAATATGGAGCAAAACATGCAGCATTCTGTGAGGGTGATCACTTTAGAAATAGCTGGAGCAATTCAGGGTAGGTGCCCATATGTTTCTTCACCTCAGTTCCCGGTGAAAAAATGGGTTGAGGTAGAGAAGAAAACGAAGAGTGCGCTGGTATTTGCTTCTTTGTCTCCTTGGTGGGCAGGGGAAGAGCCATGGTGTGCTGAGCTGGGAAAACAGCAATGCCATGATGTGCCCCTGCCTTCTGCTCTGTCTCCAGACATGTTCAAGTGCACTTAGCAGATACTTTTCATAGCTTTCTAAAGCATTTTCTCTCGCTGCTGTGTAGAAAAGCCACACATGAGAGATCTTTTTTTTATTAAATTGAAACATAAAAAGAAAATTTCACAAATCTGTTGGTCTGGCTGGTTCCCAGTCATGTGTCATCTGAATTACATTACCACAATATTCCAGACGTTAAATTAAAGACAGTAGGAACAAGTATAGTTGACATCTGTGCAAAATTTAAAACTAAGGAACTTCCAGTGGTTTCTTTAATCCCAGCCAAATTATGGCTTTTACCACACTCTTCCTTCTATGATGCCAATTTTTTTTTTCTTCTCTCTCTCTCTCTCAAGTAGACTCACAAGATCACAACTATGCAGCTGCAAGGCATCCTATGCTGTTCCTGTGTGGGCTGGCCATGCCAGCAGTCACACCAGGGAGAGGATGCTGGCACATCCCTGAGGGGTCTCTGGCTTCCTTGTCTTCGGTGCCACCAGGATGTGCAGTGCCTGGAAGAGGTAATCTCTGCTGTGCCAGCAATAGCTTTCATACCTTGTTTTGTTTAACATTGGAAAGAAATTAGTAAGAGGTAAACTCCTTGCTGGGAGGAGTGTCCAGCAGTGGAGCATGGCATCCAGGAAGATTGTGAAGTCCTTGGGGATTTTCAAGTCTTGCCTTGGCACAGGTGTGGCTGACCTGAACTAGAGCCACAGGGGCTTGGACAGGTCACCTTCACGATTCCACTCCAGTAAATGTTTTGAATAATCACTGCTCCATTCCTGGGGAAATGGGCAAAGACCATTGACTGTGGCAGAGCACTGATTGCTTAGTTGTAGCTATGACTTCTTACTATCCCTCCACCGTGGGGTGGGGGAGGTTATGTTTCTGCCTCTTTTTAGGCTCAAAGATGGTAATTTCTTATAGTAAACATGCCTAGGAACAGTCAAGGATCTGTTTAAAGCGAACGAGCAACCTTTCATTCAGGGCAACTAAACCCCCTGATGAGTGGTGGAAGTGGAGAAAGCCACAACTCCAATCAAAGCCTGCTGTGGTCTGATCAGCTAGGAGCTAAATCACATGCACACACACAGGGGAGAGAGAGAGAAAACAACATTGTTTTTGGCTGGCATCTCCTGCCCTCAATCAGCGGTGCAGGCAGAGCCTGCCTGCTCTGGTGCTGCAGGTTCTCCTCTACTGCTGCCCTCCAGAGCCACCACTGTCCCTGGGGCCCCACTCTGCAGTGTGTCCATGACATGTGGCACACATGGGAGCCAACCATGCGATTCCCTGCATCCCCTTGTTTTCCTCCGTGTTTGTTCAGCTGTGAGTATTTTTGGAAACTCATTGGTGGCTAATGGGCTGCTTTGATTTTGCAGAAGGAAGAGTGTGGTGAAGATACTGTGTTTTCCACATTATCTGATTGATACCAGTCTTCTCTCCTCTTAATTGAAACAATCCATTACGGCTTTGAGATTGCCCTGACCACACAGGCCAGGAAAAATAAAAGAATAATTTTCCATTTTGGCTTTGTATGTCTAAACATGAACAGTATTTTCTATGGAGCTGATCAGGCAAAAGTAAATAAAATGTTGCATGTTGCTTCAGAAGAAACAATTCCTCTACCTTTGATACTTCCATCAAGAATTTTTTTGGTGTGGGAAAGAAGTAATTTTGCATGGTCTTTTCCCAAGATGGAGAGGAATAAAATAACTTGAACAAACTTTGATATTTTCTACCACAATGGAAAGAATGCTTTGCTTAAAAACACAGGATCTTCTCACACTTCTGGGAAGTTCTGTTTTCTTTGGGTTTGTTATCCCTCAGAGGTGAAAATTGCAATTGGAACACTGCTTCTCAGGTTGCAAGGTGGGCTGTTTGGATATGGTCCACGGACAGGGAGGTGACAATCAATCATGGAGGCCAAGCAGACCATAAGGAGAAAACTGGCCTGTGATGGTTGAAGTGCCAGCCTTGATTCTTCCCCACCTTCCCAGCCCACACCCTTGTAAGTGAAACTGGGAGGAAATACTGGTGCTCTGGCAACTATCACATGTGTTTTGCACCTTGCTGGTCAGGAAGAATATGTCCAATCATCTTCCTGCTCTTAGCTTGGGAAGGAAACCACAGGACCTCCCCTCTCCTGGATTGCCAGCAAAAAGCGGAAATAAAAGATAAAATAAGGGCTCAACCATGTCTATTATTTGTTTATTAGGTGCTGGGAACCTCAAGGCAGAAATGTGAATTATGAACTTCCCTTGAAACATCTTCACGTTATGATCCAGACCTTAACTTCTGTATCCACATAGATCGAGTTTTACAGAGTGTGTGGGAAATGCCATGTGAGTAAATCTTGTTCTCTTGTTGCATGTTGCTCTCTCTCTGAGGGATCACAGTGATATTTGATGGCTTATTTGTATTTCCTTGTTCTTTTTCATTTACTTGATATTCACTTATGATTTTTAAACAGCTACAAAAAACCAGATTCAAATAAATAGTCCAACTGTTCTTTAACATCAACCAGATATCTGATATCTTCTTGGCAGTCTGGGATCCAGAAATCAATGAATAAATTGCCGTCATCCAGTGAATAAAATAGTCATCTGAATAAGTAAAACACAGATGTGCCCTTTCACTTCAGTAACATGTACTGTAGGCAGAATACCTTAAACATGATGCAATTTTTACATTTCATAATACATGCTTTTTTGTGAAACAACATGTGTTTCCAGTTGTAATTGTTTGAAGGTACTGCTTCAAATGATGGCTATTAGTCTGTTGATGTTGGCTAGTCATCCTAGAAACCTTTTTTTCTCCCTGCTAGTAGAAGAGATCACTTTAACACAAATTAGCTCAATAAAAATATTTATTAAAACAACAGTCAACAATCTGCTCCTCCTAGCATGCATCCTGTACAGTATTAGAGTGAAAGCACATATTATCATGTTGCTAAAAAGAAAACTACTGAAATAAAAAGATTTAAAAAAGAATAACAGTAAACAATCTGCTCAATCAGGCAGCCTAATTACTTAGGTGTGTAATTATAGAAATGACACAATGTTTATGCAAGTGTCTTCAGAATAACAATAAAGTGCAATGTGTTTTCTACCAAGGAAGGTTTACTTGAATAAATATGTGATTAGCCCGGCAGGGCCACTCACATGACAACAGAAGGGTAAACAGGGAGAGGCATTCCCTCATGCACAGTCAAAGGGCATAAAGGCAAGGCTATGGAATATGAGGTTTTGTCCATGCCTGAAAGGTTAAGGCTCAGTCTCATTATTCTTTAGCTGTGTTTTAGGCATTTGTGCAGAAGGGGTGGGCAGAGTAAACAGAGCTTAAAGCTGTGACACTCAAGGATCTCCACTGCGTCAGATGAATGAGAAGTTGAAAAAGTGGGAGGATGCCTGTTTGCATTTAGTGAACATGTGTGTCTTGATTTGTCACTGTCTCTGCTCCACATTTTTTTAATCTCGTTTTCTCCTGGTCCAAGAAAGAATCCTAACCTCTGTGTCTTACTTCTAGATATCTTCCCTAATCACTGAAGTTACAGAGCAAATTCATCCTCTTTGCATCAAATTCTTCCTCTTTACAGCCCTCTTTCATCTCTAATCTTCTCACTGTGACAGGAAAATGTGCCCTGCAGCAGTGCCTTATGATGTCAGAATGAGAAACTTCTGGCTGGATGAGCAAAAGAGTATTTAAAAGGCAAATTTAAATGTACAGGTTCTGACCACATAGTCATCACTGACCTCAAAAATGAAGGGAAAGGCCTTTCTGTAGCTTGACCTGCAGTTTGCCTTCTGCAGCCTCTAAAATACTGCAGAGTAGAAAATACTGCTGATTTGAGGGGTGCTCTTCTGCATCCCTCCTGTGCCAGGGTTCGGACTGGCAGGGTGGCAGTCCCTGGAATATTGGGTCCTCAGTGTTTGCAGCCATTTGTTTTCTGTGGCATTTCAGCAGACCTGAAGCTGGCAAACTGCTTTAATCTGCTAGTCAGCTTGTCATGGTATTCAGGCCACCTTAGCAGCTGATCTCAGTCCAGTTATTTCCCTACAGTGCTGTGGCCATTACTCTACCCACTGGTAGACCCTACCTCACACCTTTATCTGGGGGTGGCCCAGGGTGACCTCCTGGCAGTGCTGGTAAGAATGAATCAGATGGTCTCAAGAGGTCAAAAAGATTTTGGCCACTTTTTCTGCAGGTGGGAAGTGGAAGATGGGATATGGGGTCAGCAATCTGGGGTGAAACTTCTGAAGACTTGTGTTCAGTGCTTCTTCTATAATGGCATGCTATGACAAAAAAGCAGCAAGTGCTGCTGTAGCTCATGCAGCCTGTGAGTCCCTCCCTTCCAGGTACTTCTCAGGCCTGTCCCACACTGTTCTGACCATCAAAACTCTTTTGACGTTTTCCAGACAGGGTTTTGGTTTTCCTTTTTCAATACATTATTTACAACATTATATGATAGCAGATATGCAGGAAAAATTTTGGCTCTGGCTTAAAGAATTTCCTGGCTGGGGTAGAGGCTTTAACTCCTAAGGAGCCTGAAATTACTCCCACTTTTTGCAGCATTCCTCATGTTTCCCTAAACTTTCCAAAAGGGTCAGCTCTGTGTTTGCTTTAAGTTATGCAAGGAATTTAACACACTTACAAGTAATCTAAACTTGAACACAGATGCCAGAAATTTCTAGAAATATTTAGGAAATCCATGTGAACTAGGATCACCAGGCCCCTTGGTGTGAACAGCTAAATGCCCTGTTCTTTCTGCTCACTGAGCCTGGGAGGGAAAGGGGACCAGAAACCACTACAGACCAAGGAAGAGCTAAAATGCAACACCTGCAAGTGCAAATCCATGTTCTGAAGGACAAACTCAGAGCTAAGGCTGAGCACTGTTTCAACAGCTAGTAATGAATCAAGGCACTCCTGCACAAGGGCTGGGTGTGCATCAAAATTAACAAGATCCAGCAGATCAGTTGCTCATTTGTTACTCAAAGACACTCCCTCTACCAGCAAAGGTATCCCAAAACACCACAGCATGTATACCGTGCTTTTGGATCCTTGAGAACAGGGTCGTGCATGTCCCATCTTTGTGCAGTCACTGGGACACTTGCAGTGGAGATGTGGGTTTTTTTCCAAAGCAGGTTTGGCACAGGGTGGCAATCCCCAAGGTTGGAAGTTTTTCAAACCCGGATATGTTTGCATTCAGGACCTGGAGGAGAGCATTACAACAGTCTGCATGAGAGTGTTAGTCACACTGGAGTGACCCTTGCAGTGTTGGTACATCCAGCCACTGCTGGGGCTGAGATCATCTGTGAGCCTCTTAGTGCCCAACCTGCATCAAACCAAGCTGTGAGTCCTCCCTCAGTGGAAAAAGTTAAATCAGTTTTGGGGCACTTAAGGAGACTGTGTAAAAATGTTGGAGGTCTGTCAGCACTTGCATGACTTAGCCTAAATCCTCTCAGCAGAGCGAATGTTCACAGTCTGAGGGGAAATCTTGCCTGTAGCTGTGCACAAACCAGCTAACTTAGTCTGAAAGGACCAAATTAACCTTGGATAAGAGCTTTTTGTGCATGGATGGTTAGTGGATTAAAGGAGATGTCTGAGTGAAAGGCCAAGCTGAGAAAGGAGAAGTAGTAGCCTTGGCCATGCACTTGTTCAGCCTGCCCTGCTTCTCTCATAGGGAATTTCTTGTCTGCAAGAAAGACATCAAGGTGCTGGAGAGTGTCCAGAAAAGGGCAAGGGAGCTGTTGAAGGGTCTAGAGCACAAGTCTGATAAGGGGTGGTTGAGGGAGCTGGGGGTGTCCAGTTTGGAGAAAAGGAGGCTTAGGGGAGACCTTATCACTCTCTACAACTGCCTGAAAGGAGGGTGTAGCCATGTTGGGGTCAGTCTCCCCGGTACCAAATGATTGGACAAGAGGAAATGACCTCAAGTTGCAGTGGGAGAGGTATAGATTTGATATCAGGAAAGATGTCTTCATTGAAAGGGTTGTCAAGCACTGGGACAGACTGCTCAGGAATGTGCTGGAGTCACAAGGCCTGAAGGTGTTTAATAGACACCTGTGGCACCTGGGGACATGGTTCTCTTGTGGACTAGGCAGTGGTGGGTTAACAGTTTGACTTGATGATCTGAGGAGTCATCTCCAACCCAAATAATTCTATGATTCTCCCATCTCACACCTCCAGCCTCAGTGCTGTGGGGCTGCAACCAGCCTGTGCTTCTCAGCCACTGCTACTTGCACTCCTTCCAGGGTTACTGGCAAAGCTCAACAAGAAAAGAGGCCCCACAGTTTTATTTACTGAGAGCTGGTACCTCCTTCTAGGTCTTTTTTCCAGACTCACCTACTCACATTTGACAGGAAAAGAAGGGACCTCCTGCTGCACCCCTTTGGCTGCAGCCCACAAGGCAACCACCTGCATTTGGAGAGCAGGGATCAAGTTAAGAGCCCATTTTGGACATCATCCTCTTCTTTCAGTGGGCAGTGATTTGTTCCAGCTATACCCCATTTGCTACACAGAGAATAAAGACGACTTATGGCAGCTGGTGGCGTTTGCAGGACACAGAGAGGGACTGCTGCATATTGGCTCCATGCTGACACAGGATCAGTGATTGTCTGACAGATTGAGATAAGACTATTCCTTGTCAAGATCCTTCCAGGTTACTGAGAATATAAGATCAAAGGCTGTCTGGAAATACTGCTCAGTGCTGCTGGTGCATTGCAAAAAGCCGTGCACAGAAAGAGAAAGGACAACAGCCAGAATGAATATTCAGAGCAAGAATTACAGTCAGGACAACTAAATCAGTAGGTCTTTAAGACTCAAAATAATCTTGAAGCTGCCTTAAACCATTTCTCTCAGGACTCCTTTTGTGTACCTATAGAAGAGAGGGAGTAGCTGACTTGCTGTTGTACTGTGTGCTCTCCCGTAGTGCCAGAATGGTCTTCTGGCAGTCAAAGTCATACAGGAACAGTCTCTGATGTCTTTCAAGTTGAAATTTGGGTCCAGCCTGCTGTGTAATGAGCAAAGATCAGGGAATCACAAAGATGCTTATGACCGTTTTGGATTCTCTGAATTTGACTGGAGACTAAATGCATTAGGCCAGAATCTCCCGTCTGCCCCCATTATTAAGCTAAAAATATTTTGCTGTAACTTTGCAGATGGCAAGCTTGACATAACATCCACTCTTTTATATTTAGGTTTTAAGTCAGCCTTATAAGCACATTCGTTATTTGCCCTACTATGGAAGCAAAGCAATGCAAAGACATTTACAGAAATTACATTTTGATATGTATCAAGCAGCAAAGTAATATTAAATATAAAAATACATATATTTATGTTCTTTGACCAGCAGCTGGAGTTAATAATAACTGA
>VZUA01065782.1:333-12128 GCA_013401035.1 Horornis vulcanius
TTGAAATTTTCTGTTTTGAGAGAAGAGGCTGCGCAACAGTGAGAGCAGCACTCCTGACCAGAGCCACTCAATTCTAAATACTGTAGGTGAAGCAGGACCATTACAAGTATAGCATACATACCATTAAGCTTCCTCTGAATTGCTTCTTCCTCTAAAGTGATGATATACATCTGCTCATCTAAGTCTTCCAAGATCTGTATTTGGAAACAGAAACATGAACTGAGTCTCAGAGACACTTGTTCTCCTGACTGCACTTACATAATCAGATTCACTTTGCTCCTGTAACTTGTACTTTAAATATACAGTCTTCGATTTCACAATAGTGACACAAATAAGAACGTCAGAGAAGATTATTCCATTGTGTTATACAGTTGTATCTTTACTGTAAGCAAAGTTACTTTAAAGGTTTTATTTCAAGTTAAGGCTTTTATGTTCAGTTTCAATCCAAAGAGACAGACCAATATGTCCGACCTACATTCAAATCATATCAACCTTCAACCCAATTAAAACAAAAATAACTAAAGACTTTGAAAAATTGTATTAAAAAACAACTTTTCACACAAGCCAGTATTTCATGCAAATATAAATTGCTATTAGAAGCTAAAACCAAATAAATTAAGTCACCTGCCTCAGCTACCAGGTGCTTTGAGACTAAAGATAAAAATAGTAAGTATTTCCTTTGTAGTACTAAGGTTGAACTGAGTAATGAAAAGGAATTCAAGATCTAAGTGCACCCAAATTTTAGTAAATACAAACTAGCACATGTGACACTGAAGTCACTAGAGCACTTGTATGTGGTACAAACTTCTCCCTCCCTTCCCTCACAGCATTCAGAACATGAACCAAAGAGCATCTGTGTGTAATAGCTCTTAAAGATAACAACTACCCGCATTTCACACCATCCGTGTGTACCCCCAGGTACCCCTTCTTGTTATCCAGACTTTGTTTGCTCTTGTATCCTTTGCTCCTGAACTCAGAAATGCCCACTTTTCAGGCACTGGTAAAACACAGCAGGAAATACTGGTAATAAATAATATTAGTAGCATTGCCATAAATTGAAAAAAATCAGAGGAAGTCTGCATTATTATAAGAAAAACTGGAAAAAACAGGCTTTTGTGCTATATGAGAAATATGAAACAAGTACATCAATAGTGGTTATAGAAACTCCAATGAACTGAGGAGTTCTGTAGAAGTGTAAGCATTCTAGAAGAAAGTACCCAAATGCCATTCTACCTTCTCACAGGTAGCACAGGGGGACAGAATTGTGCAGCACTTACTGTCGGCTTCACCAGCAACTGACCCATTACTGTAAACATCCGCGAGAGCCCCACTGGCGTGCACACTGCAGGGGAAGGAGGAGCATGCAAAACAGTCACTCGTAACTCAAAGAACAGCTTTTTATTCGGATGTTTAGTGTGCTTATAACCACATATAACCATTTTTTTGTTTTGAAAAGAACTGCAAGATCTTAAAGCTCCATTATGAACTTTTAAGCACATTGCAATCACACAAATTTTGAACAAGACAAGTATCTCTCCCCTCCAACAGCTTAACTGTCATTTTTTTTTGTCAACAAAGAACACCATATAATTAGAGATCTTAAACTTGCTCAACTAATTAATTATTTATTCAAAGCATGTGGCACTAGAGGCTTGGTCTTCACTACTAAATTTAGCAGTACCAGGATGCATTCCTGGGTTTCAAGACTGGATTGCCTACACCAGTAAATTTTTAGAATTATTCCTGGCATGATTTGCCCTTGGCCAGTTAACACTTTCCCAAATGATTCTCAGTGCAGTTCTGGAGTTCAGGCAGCCCAGAGACCATTATCATGAGCCAAAGCTGCACAAATAGCTGCCAACTGCAATATCCTGGATGGAGTGACACTGGCCAGCCACAGCACTGGAGAACAGCCCAAGCATGTTTCATCTTTTAGCACAGGTGTAGCCTCAAGGCCAAGAGGTCCTGAAGCTGCTTTTCTCTGAAAGTTATCCTTCAATTTCCACTGATAGTAGTCTCAGCTACCAGACTTCAGGTTACTTTCTATGAAATAACAGCAGGCCCTTTCTGATCCTAGCCTGTGATGGTTTTCAGGAATGATGAATGTATGCTTCTTGAGAGAAAGGCTCAACCATGATAATAGAAAATTATTAGTAGAAAAAAAACAACCATCTAGGGAAAACAGCCTTCAAGTACTGAAATGTGTCAGAGATGAAGGAGTTTATAACAATACAGATGAGCATATACATCTACAGTTCCCATTATAATAAAAAACTGTTGCCAAAAAAATCGAGACAAGATTTTATTGTGAGGATTGCATTTATTTTTATTAACTAGTGTTCACCGTAGCTACTGTTTATTACAAATACAAGAGTATTCAAAAATCTAACTTAAGCTAGCCTGCCTTTACTGCAGAAGAATCCTGCAGGAAAAGGAGAAAAGAAAAATGAAGTGATGCTCCAAATCACCACTGCAATAGGCTTTATTCAAACACTGCTTCAGCAATTAAACCAGCTAAAGATCTAAAGCTCTACCCCAGCAGCTGCCCCACTGCTGTATACTGCCCTTTCAGCTACACAGCTCTAACAGCTTGGAGGGCCCTCACCTCAGTGATTTGCTTAAGTTACCCATCTCCAAAACCTGGCATTTAGTTACAATAATTTCAGTGAACTAGTTTACAACAGCTCCAGAACAGAGTTTGCAGCTTTGCTGAAGCAAACTGCAGGGCAGATCTGAAGTTTTGTAAACCAACTTCCCATTAAAGTATTCAACGCTTCTGTGAATGCCACTCTGGAATAGCCTGCACGAGATATTGAGAAGCACATTGTTTAATCCTCCCACCTTCCTCCAAAGTGGATTTGAAAATCTGCACATACAGAGAACCTAAGGAGATTCACTGAGGTGTCTCTCATAGATCTGTTTAAAGGATATCACAATTATTCTCTACCCTTTCTCCACAGCGACAGCCCCATGTAAGCTTTGAACCTGTCATGCTTAGAGAAGAGATAAAACCATAGTAATCTAGAAAGGGAGATGTTTTGTCCCTCTCAGGAATTTTCTAGAAATTATTCCAGGAGGGGGCTGAGATTATAAGTGGGATTTGGAGCCTTCCATGGTGTTTCTTATTCCCCTAAACATGGATGACTGAACTCTGGTTAGGAGCAGTCAGTGTAAGGTTGGGTTTTTACTGCATTTGTTTCAAATGCAATTGTGTAACTGACCTGCAGACTGGCCAGAGACCAGCTGTGTGATTATGAAAGCTGGCTGCACTGTCTTCCAACTCCTGCCTATACAGCAACATTTTCAATTATAAAAGGAAGAATGGTAGTTTACTGGATATAGGACAAAATGTTCCAAAACCATTTTCTCGCCATACTACCGGCCTCCTGCAGACATTTCATTTTAAAACTGTGCTTTTCTTTGCAGAATGGAGTCCCTATTTTTCAACTACTTGCTTTAACAAGTTAGAAGTCAAAATTGGTTTTGGTGAGGTGTAAAAGTTTCTCAAAAATTGAAAATGTAAGGTACCATTTATTTAAACTTCAGAACCCAAACCTAACAAATTCACACCTAAATTTAAATTTAATCAGAAAAAAAAATCCCACTCAAGTTTTACAACCAAAAAGTTTCCTTTAACCTTAAAAAAACTGAACACAATACACAAAAAAATCCCCCACCATAATATCATTCATCTTCTGGAATAACGAGAAAAATACTTACACAGAAGTAACAAGCATCCCATTAGTGATATACAGGAATATAAATACGGGAGGTAGAATTCCCAGAGGTCTGTAAAGAGAACATTGAGCACAGCTTTAGCTTATTACCAAGAGGCTACTTATGTCACAGAATTTAACATCAAAAGGTGCTGACTGAATTAAGACACCTTCATCACAACCTGTGTAATACTCACATAGCATGTACTAGAAATACATTTAACTGGAAACCTGCATTTCTGTATTTACAATGAAACTGGGTGAAGGTTCTTTTGCATTCCATACCATATAAAGACTCCATACTGGCAGCATCATTGTCTATGAGTGCTGAAGCCACCCATACGATTCCAAGGATAAGCAGTGCAAGAAGAATGAGCATTACAAGGGTTTCCAAAATCCGTGCTCTGATGCCCTATGGGCAGAAGAGGGGAGAGGGAGGGAAAAAATACAGCCAAGAAGTTTGAATCGGGTATTTTCAAACGTTTTTAAAACTACAAGAGCAGATCCTTCTTCCTAAGTATATACTCACATTTTATCACGTAGACAAAAGCACAACATGTAATGCACATTTAAAAGGTAGTGCATAAAAAAGGAAGTACTTATGGCTTTGTAGTGCCCAGATTGCATTTTTCCCCTTAAACCCATAGAAAAACGTTTTGAATTGCATATGCCTTACAGTTCTCATTAATCTCATTATTCCATAAAGTACTCTTTATACCACATGATTTTGTTCGAGCATTTTTAAAAGATGGATTACTTTTCTAATACTTTCAGCAAAGAAAGTGGATTAGCAAATTTTTATCTATGATTCCAATCAAGGGAATGGAAAGCCAATTATGGCAAATAGCCAAATGGCCCGGCAAGCATTAAACCCCGCGCAGGTACAGTGCAGCAATTCCCTTAAAATCCCTCGGCAGCCTCAGTCTGCGGAGCCCTCCAGCGTTCGGCTGCGGAACTGCCGCTCCCGCCCGGGCACAGCTCCCACCGCGCCCCGGCCCCGCCGAGCGCGCCCCGAGCGCCTCCGCAAGGACACGGACCGCGGCATCTGCACCAGCCTGAACACGGAACCACGCTCCGGCAGCCGAGCGCTACATCCGCAAATACACAGACAGCAAATGACACGAAAAAAATCAGATTTACTTTTTACTGGTATCACTAATTTAGCTAATTTTGAGCAATAGAGAGATTGGAATGCTTTCTTCAGGCATCCAGACCATTGAGGAACCATCAGACTGATACTCTTTAACAATTACTCAATAACAATTTTACTTTTATTAACTTTTACTTTTATTTTTATACTGTTTGTGAGTATACAGCTCCACAAGTGAATCCAATCTGTTTCTCGCACAGGTTCACCCCAACTTGGGGGTATTTCATTGCAAAGACTATTTGATAGTTAAAAGCAAAGAATTTGTTTTATTATTTTTTCTATTTTTATCACATCTTCCCTCGCTACTTAACTAGGCAGTTACTTAAGGGTAATCTTTACATGACATTTACCCTGAAAATAACGCTCTCTACGTAATCACTGCATCCAACCATGAACAAGGACCCCAGGCATCCTAACCATGAGCACTGATCTCTTGTAGCACCCCAGTTTCTCTCCCCCACCAGTCCTCTGCAGAACAGTAAGATTACCACTGCAATTCACTCCACTCTACTCAGGGCAGAAAAGCTTTTATACTGCACAGCACACGCAGACTAGGATTCACACTCATTTAAATATAGTGAAATAATAATATTTTTAAGAACTTAGGTGAGGTGATAGAAATATTCTGTCATAGACACTAATGAATAGTTGGTAATGGTCCAGGATAAAAAAGAAATTAAGACACTTAAAGCACATAGGTAAATACTTAATCTCAATTAGGCACCCATAAGACTGTGCCCTATGAAAACATTAATGTTCCAGGCACATTAGTTCATACCTACACACATTAGAGTACCTGCCAAATAGCTGCTATTTGAAAGGAATGAAAAGTACAGAATATTCCCCCTGTGTATGCGGAGAAAACCTCTGGAGAGTGACAGAATGATTGAGGCTGACAAGGACCTCCAGAGGTCACCTGATCCATCCCCTGCTCAAGCAGGGACACCTAAAGCTGGTTGCCCAGGAATCTTTTGAGTATCACCAGGCCTGGAGACTCCAAAACCTCTCTAACAACCTCTGGCTTCATTTTCAGTAAGACAAGCTGCCTGCTGAAGCACTCCAATTTTGAGGCAGTCAAATTTTCATTTGACATTTACTTTTCATTGGCCAAATAATGCTGGGATCCTGACTAGGTTGGAGGAGTTAAAAAAAATAGCCACAAGACACATAAAATGTAATTAAGTTTGATGTTATAAAATTAAGTGAACAATGGAAATGCTTATGAAGGTGGTGGGTTTTCATACACTCACTGCTATACACTAAGAATATTGCTGTGTCTTCAGGTTACATTTCTGTGCATGAGGAGAAAGGGGTGGGGAAAAAATAAGGAAAGTAGGAAGACCTGGAAAAATATATTCCTTTTAAAAAAACCTTGTCTAACACAAAGCCTATGATTAGAAAGATCTTTGCCACGCAAAGATCAGAAAATTTGAATCTGTAACCAGGACACATTTTCATCCATGGAAACAGATAAAGCCATATGAAGCATGGCTGATTCTTCAAACACTCCCTGAAGATACCAGAAAAAAAATACAAAACACCAAGAATTACATGAACAGAGAGAAGGGGTTTAGAAAGCACCCTAAATCTGTACACACTAGGGTTATTCCTACTCTCCAGGGACATGCAGAGAAGAGGGAAGGCTGTGTACACCAAGAAGGAGAAAGAGATGAACTGGAACACAAAGAGCAAAATTGTAAAACTAATGCAAGCTAAAAAGAAAGGCAGAAGTGCTGAAAAGAGTCTGATCTTTGGTCTTCAAATCATACATAAACTTCTCTGCATGTCAGTAAATTGAGAGGGACATGTTCCCAAAATTGGACTCCAGATCAGTCTTTAGGAAGCATGAACACCCATCAGTTGGAAGGAAGGTAGTACTACTCTTTCTCAATAGTGACATTGGTTTAGTGGCTCTTCATTTTAAAGTATTTTTCCATGAAGGGTATCTAGGATAAAACATTGACTGTCATTGCACTACAAGCCCGCAACAATATCTCTGGCAACTGCTGAACAGGAACACAAAACACACCCAACACCTCACAAATTCTTCCAGCTGAGCTGCAGATTATCCATAAAGCAAAAGCCACTCCTGAAAGTCAATGGCCTGTGTGATTCCCTACTGTCCCTAAGCAGAAGTCTGACATTTTACAGGCTGACTGAGACTTTAAAGGAGTCTCTTGTGGAAGGTGAAAAAAATATATAATAAAACCTTTTTGAAGCAAATTGCTATAATCCAATAGAAACTGTAATTTAACTGTTTACCAAGAAAATTGGAGGAAAGAACTGACATATTATACCCTCAAACCCCCCACCTTTTTTTTTTAAACTTCAAAGTTTCACAGCTTATAAGTCCACAGCTCACCTACACTTTCACTCTCAGCATATTTTCAAAATCCACCTAGCTCTTTAACATGAGCACTTAACCAAGTGAAGTATTTTATTAAAGGAAAGATATTTAACACATCAATCCCAGCAGACTGCAACTTGCCAGAAGCCCAGTAATACCTGTCATCTTCTCTCTGCACTAATGGGAGAAGCAGAAAAAAAAAAAAAAAAAAGAGCATTTGAAGCTCTCAAGGCCTGCCTACAAATAAAAGCTGTCCTACAAACACATTCTAAGGACCTTGTGGTTTGTACAGCCTTAGAGATATCTGACTCTCAGACTTTTAATTCTTTAAAATTCAATTGTCAAGACATTCAGAAGTTTTTATAGCTTAATCCTGAGCTACTTACGCTGCCTGCAGCACCAGGCCTAAGGGTTCATGTTTCCAGAAATGCCTAATTTTAGCAGGAAAGGTTTTAATTATTTTAGAAGTGTTCTGACAAATTTTTAATTGCTACTTCTGGAAGGCATCATCAAAATCGGTATTACCATGTTTCTTTTCTATTATGATTAACACAAATAAGTCATCCCAGATGACAAATAGCCAAAAGATATTAAAAAAAAGCACATGGCCAAAAAGGTAATTCTTCATCTGAAAAACCCAATAAAGTCCAAATGGCAACAACAGTCCTGAAGGGATAACAGATGTCATACAAGCAACTCAGCATAATTACCAAGGAACCCCCTCTCCCCTGCAGTACATTTGCGTTGAGGGATGACTATTATGCCACTTAGAACCCATTAA
The DNA here is from genome assembly GCA_013401035.1 of Horornis vulcanius. NCBI lineage: Eukaryota > Metazoa > Chordata > Aves > Passeriformes > Scotocercidae > Horornis > Horornis vulcanius. The sequence continues at coordinate 8,328 of VZUA01065782.1, forward strand.
GACTTTTCCTGCTACGTGTGTTCACACGTAACACCTACAGATTGGTTTTACTTTAGAAGATAACATGTGGTTATCTATCTAAGGTGATAGGTCCTTACAGCTTTTCAATAAGGAAAAGGAAAACTTCTTAATAATGGAGACAGAAGTCTTGGGTTGCTTTTTTTCCCCCATTTAAAATTCTCTTAACTACTCTCTAGCTTGAATTATACAAATGTAACAACACAAAACGCTTTGCCATTAATCTGGCACCAGTAACAGGGATCTCTCCTGACTCACAAGGACAGGGCATGGGCAAGGAACCTCCTGCCTGCTCCTCTCTCCATTAAGAGCCGCACGTAAACTCTGGAAAGTTTAAAGGAAAAGCTCTGACAACTGCCATTCTAGGAATGCCAAGCTAAGACATGCATCATATTCCAGGAAAGACACTGTGGAAGATAATGTTATCTTCCCAGCAGTGGCACAACCCTGGGCCAGAAAATCACAACTTTTTATTTTCTGGGGAAGAATTATTAAATAAATGAAAGCAATCAAGCCATTTGTTGCTGATTTTTTGCTCTGCCAGCTGTGATGAGAAAAACAAATATTATTCTTCAGAAATTTAAGCATAATTTTTAATGCTAATGCTATATAGATTTTAACTTATATGTAGAAATATTTACCAAGTGTTCTTTTGTTTTAATGCTGATGAATAATTAGAAAACCTTTCAGTATGTTATCATCTCTTTTTGCAAGAGGCAAAATTCCTGGTAAAGTAAAAGAACTACAGCTCCCTTAAGAAACAGTATTTCTTTGTTGGAACATTACCTGGCTATAGAGATTTTGCTGAACATACTATTCATTTTATACAAAAGGGACATTTTTGGAGCTACATTGCCAATGCAGGACATGGAATGGCTTTTGTTAATTCCACGTTTTAATCTGGTTACAAACTGTGCAGAAAAAAATAATAAAACATCCTATCATCAATGAAATAAAAATTACATGTTACACACAAAACCAGAGTTTCTATGGTGCTGAATACGTGAACACAGTTCTGCTTGGACATCTTGACCTCTTGCAAGGTAGGTAAACATCACTTTTTACACCATGCCCTGACCCACAGGGAAAGCCTGGGAAACATTTCTGCAATCATGGCACATTTAAAGTACACATGACGCCCATTGTTCTCACATCACAGAAAGGAGTCTTAGTAACCTCAAGATTTGTTCAGTGAGGGGCTGATATCAACAAACACACATGATAGCATCTGCAGGAGAAGTGGAGGCACTAAAAAAGGGAGAATTACACTGGGTATGAGGTTGGGGATGTTATATATTAACCCCAATTACATTTTTAGCATGTGACAACCCCTCTTTCTCAATTTGTTAACATTAGTAAAGAGATGAGTGTCAAGCATTTCACCCATTTCTGTGGTTTGACATCAGACTTGGAGCAATCCTTGCTGTGACCTATTCAAGGCAGACCACAATCAAGTTTTTAATAAGTAAAGGAGAACAATTTTGCATCAGGCAACATTAAACACACGCTACATTTAGCACACTGATATTTAGTCAAGGGGTCATTACCTCATGAGACTACACAAATCACTAAGTCAAAAACAGATGCTGTAGTTTCAGAAAAACTCAATTTTAAAACTGTAGCTGCTAATGACTCAGAACCTTATGAAGCAAGGGAAGAAAATTCTAATCAAGAACTAATATATTCAGGCATCAGATTCAAGGAAGTAGGAAAAAACAACATCTCCTTACCCATACAAGAATCAAATACTTCAGACTATAACTAGCACTGACTGTGTCTTCTCCTACACCATCTCCTCCCTCACAGAATCTTCACAGCCTTTAGGAATTTTAAGATTAAAATGAGCACTTCTCATCACAAGTATATTTTAAAGTTTATATTTATTTTCCACACAATACAAACATGAAAAATTCAGTCATAAAACATTCCCAGCAACTTTCAGCTGATTTTTCTCTTAGTATCTTTTCTCAAATGGTTTCACACTGTCAATGGAGCAAGAGTAGGCAGCCAAAATACTGAAATGTATCAAACTTAACAGCCACACAGGATAAGTAACAACATCCAGAAAATTCTGAAAATCCAGAAAAATGAAAGTTTAGTTGGGAAAAAACCAAAATAATTTCTTTGGGTACTGGAAAAAGACATGTAACAATAAGCATTAGAGTTATGCCTGCCAAGCTGGAAGTGACCAAAATCCCTCAAGCAGAGCTTAAGATACCTTCACTTAATAGCCTGGTGAGGAGGTCATCTATTCAGGATGCAGTACAGCCACGGGAGCGACTCCTCTACCAAAGAAAACTTAGGCTCCCTTCTTCAGTGTCCCAGAGTAGCATCCAAACCACAATGTTATAGTATAGTTTGGGGTCCATACACATCAGACATTCCTGTTGACACCACTGCACACAAATAACTTGGTGAAACAATCTAAGAACCAAGATAGACTCCTTGCAGACTTGAGTCCTTGTGACCAGGATAAAAACCAGTTCTTTCTCACTTTTTTCTCTAGGATCTATTTAATTAGCCAATGCAAGATGGACTCCAGTGAAAATGACAAGGTGGGATTCATTTATTGCCTAGCAGTTAAGGTGCTGTTTCAAATACATGGATTGAATGAAACCATACCCATGGCTCTTCCACATTAGGCCTCAATCTTGTAGATTTAACATAGAAATTGTACATTAGCAGTATTATTCCTTACAAATTTTGTATCAGAACACATACCAGAATATATATCAATTTCTCAAAATGAGGAAAAGCTAGACCATAGCAGCCAAAATGCAAGCACACACTAACTGGAATAAAAAAATTACAGCCCACAGCTGTCAGATGCACACAACTACCCTGCTGCAGTTCACCCTAAAAGAGATGGATGCAGATCTGTGGACATCCAACCCAAACCTTCAGAGGAGAAGAGAAATGAAAGGATAATCACAGTAAAATGGTAACTGTCCCAGTGTTACCCCTTTCCCCCACAAGTTTGCTCTGTTGTTCCATTCACTAGCCCAGCTCACTAACTGGCTCTCAGATGATCCACTCCCTCCACCTACCAGGTTTCCCAGACTTTCCAATGCCACCTGCAACAACATGGGAGCTGTGGGATTTCTGACACTATGAGTCTCCCTCTAATCATTTAATTTTGGATCAGAAAGAATCTTTTCTGCTAGACTGGCCTGATAGGAAGATAAATAGATGTTTTCCAACTTCTTTGTAGCTTGGCAGAGCATTAAGATAAGTAACACTAAGTATAAAGACAGACTGGGAATTTGTGATTGTGTTTCTGGCAGAATGAAACCCTGAAGACAGTTACCAAAAGCAAATTACATGTACAAGCACACAGGTCACTTTTAAAGTTCTAAAATAAGTAAAGAAAACAAAAGTAAATCCCCTGAAGTCATGTCTATTACTAATCCCTGATAGGGTGAATAAGCCCAAGAAGAAAGCACACTTCTAGGAACTGGTCAAAGCACCAGAATGCTGGAAGTTCCTATTAGTAAGCTGGTAAACTCTTGAAAAAGCTACTGAAAAAAAAAATGGACAGGGATGGGAGAAAGTCTTTGTTTCTCCCTTNGGATGGGAGAAAGTCTTTGGTTCTCCCTTCCCCCATCCTTTGTAAATAAAATTGTTGTCAGCCTCACAAATTTTCACTACAGATGCGTAAGCTCCTTTCTTGTCAGTTTAGAATAAGTGATTCCTAAATTAGAGCAACACATAATGTGAAGTAACTCTAGTAATACTAAATAAGTGATATAGACTACAGAACTAAATATCACATGGTTATCAATA